>WSXT02173293.1:0-22429 GCA_011762715.2 Neuroterus valhalla | reverse complement strand
GAAAACATTTTAGAATTTTTTATTGATTTTTGAAACTTAGGGGTCGAAATTGACAGCCTCCCCCAGCAGATAGGGGGGCGAAACTTTTTTTGTAATTATTTAACATCAAAATGTTCAAAATCCATATTTGAGATTTTAGGTAGGAAGATTTGAGAACATTTCAGAATTTTTCATTGATTTTTGACACTTAGGGGTCGAAATTGACTGCTTTCTCCGGCAGCTAGGGGAAACGTTGCAAACTTCATTTCCATCTTCAGAGGGCTATACAGTTGATTTTACCAAAAATAATAACCAGAATACTTTTAACCAGAAAAAATTAACTAGAAGAAATTTTTCAACCAAACGTATATGGTAACTTTAACCAGAGAATTTTTGTGTGTGAAAACAACATAATTTTTGAGTGATGTAACGTAATACACGTAACCAGCTTCAACGAGCGTTATTATTGCTATTTAAGACCGAGCAATGGGTTTGTTGCTCTATCACAGTTCAAAAATTCTGAGAATTGGGACATTTATAATCATTGCGGTTCGACTTCCGTGAACATTCCAAAAAACCCAGTGATTTTCGGGTCCATATCGAGTCACATGTGGCAAGTCCCATCTTCGACAAGTTTTACCTGCGGCAAGTCTCTTTGCGGTAAGTCTTACTTGTGACAAGTCTCACATGTAGCAAGTCTAACTTGCGTTGAGTCTCATATGCGGTGAGCCTCGCCTGTGGCAAGTCTCATCTGCGACAAGTCTCATATGTGGCAAGTCTCCCTTGCGGAATGTCTCTCCTGCGACAAATCTCAGTTTCGGCAAGTCTTCCTTACGACATGTCTCTCCTGCGATGAGTCTCATCTGCGGCAAGTCTCTTTGCGGTAAATCTCACTTGTGGCGAGTCTCATATGCAGCAAGTCTCACTTGCGGAAAATCTCATCTGCGGCAAGTCTCACATGTAGCAAGTCTCTTTGCGGCAAGTCCAACTTGCGTAGAGTCTCATATGTGGTGAACCTTGCCTGTGGAAAGTCTCATCTGCGACAAGTCTCATCTGTGGTATGTCTCTCCTGTGACAAATCTCAGTTGCGGCAAGTCTTCCTTACGACATGCCTCTCCTGCGGCAAGTCTCATCTGCGGCAAGTCTCATCTGCGGTAAGTCTCTTCGCGGTAAGTCTCTTCGCGGTAAGTCTCACTTTTGGCGAGTCTCGCCTGCGGCATTTCTCTCCTGCATCAAGTCTACCTTGCGACATGTCTCCCTTGTGGCATCTCTCCCGAGTAGTTTGCCAGTTTTCTGGCAAGCCTCCCGAACCGAATCCTCCATCTGCGGTATCTGCCCCCTCTTAAGTGACCTCCGACGAGACTTGGGAACAGGGAAGGGTATGTGACCTAAATTTTTTCCTAAACCTTATCACAAGGGTGCATTTCCGCCGCCAACAAGACTTGGGAAAGAAGTAAGGTATTTTACCTGCATCATTTCCATAAATATTTTGTCACTTCAAATTTTTCTAAGGGAAGAGATGCCGCACTTTTGACACTTTGGAGGGAGAGAGATGCCGCAAGTAGATAATTTTTTTCGTTAGGCTTGCCGAAAAATTAGCAATATACTCTGGAGAGATGCCGCAAGGGAGACCTGCCGCAGATGAGGCTTGCCACATGTGCGATTTTTTGCAAAAGAGACTTGCCGCAGGTGACACTTGACGCAGGCGAGACTTACCGCAGATGAGAATTCCCATAAATAAGACTTTCCCCACATCAGACTTGTCGTAGATGAGACTTGTCGTAGGTGAGACTTGCGGCAGGCGAGATCTATCACAATTAAGACCTGCCGCAGATGAGACTTCCAATAAATAAAACTTGCCCCAGATCAGACTTTTCGTAGATGAAACTTGTCGTAAATGAGACTTGTGGCAGGCGAGACTTGTTACAAATAAGACTTGAAGCAGGCGAGACTTGACGCAAATAAGACTTGCCACAAATGAGAGTTACCACAGATGAGAGTTGCCGATGGTGAGACTTGACGCATATCAGACTTGCCGCAGGTGAGACTTGTCACAAATAAGACTTGCCACAGGTGAGACTGGTCGTAACTAAGACTTGCCGCATGTCAGACTTGCCACAAACAGGACTTGCTGCAGATGAGACTCACCAAATGTGAGACTTCCCGCAGATGAGACTTGCCACAGTTGAGACCTGCCGCAAATAAGACTTTCCGCAGGTGAGACTTGCCACAAATGAGACTTTCTCCAGGTGAGACTTGTCACAAATGAGACTTACGGATGGTGAAACTTGCGGATGGGAAGACTTGCCGCATATAAGACTTGCATCAGGTGAGACTTGACACAAATAAGACTTGCCGCATGTGACTTGATGTGGGCCCAAACGCAGCATGAAGGGACCAAAAAAAGTGTAAGCTACGTTTTCAGAAAAAAGCAAATTTTGGAAAGAAGATTGAATTTGATAATTTTCAGAACAATTGTGGGAGGAAGCAGTGAAGATAAAAACGTGGATTTATGAGAATGGATAGCGACAAATTCTCTCAATGTGGTACAAATGGAGTTGATAAAAAACATCAATAGGGGATTTGGAGTAGGAAAAGACAAAGGTGGAAGAAATAAGAATGAAGAAGGAAAGGAGGATAGAATTATCCAAGGATAAAATCAGGAATGTGTGGAAGGAAAAAAAAGTGCTGTTGAAAGAAGTGTGAGAATTAGTCCATTTGATTCATATGTGTTCCTATAGGGCTCACAGAGACGTAATTTACTTAATTTTGCTAGAAATAAGCGATTCCCAAGTTTATAAACAAGTTATTATCCTTTCACATCATATTTGAATAAAAATATCTCAAAGCATGTAGTCGAATACTAAATATTTGTTGTGTATTCACAACTATTATTGGTAAAAATACATCCGATAAACAAATACGAAACTTTGGTTCCTTTCCGTTATGACACAAGATTGACGAATCTCCCTTTTTAATGATTAAGTGATAAAAACTTCGCAATTCCTAGACATAGTAATCTTGACACCGCATCAGATTTTATCGGAGACTTATCTTCCTTGTGTTTTGCAATTATTTTATTCTTTTGTGAAAGTTTCTGGAATTCAACTTGACCAACTAATCTGGAAAATCAGGTTATAGCATATAATTTCTCTTGCTATATTTTTATAAAACAATAATGAAATTAGAGAATAACTACATTTTCACAAATTTCCGAGGTGGCTGAATTTAGAGTAAAATTTGGAACCCCGAAAAATCTCACTCAAATAAATGGTTGGCTGGCACATCTATTTTTTCTTGGTTAAGGAATGGTTGGTCAGAGCATCTGTTCAGATTGACAGACCATTTTTGATGGGGACTGCAGCAATGCATCGGACCCTGCATCTAACGAAAAGGTAGCGCAGTCAAAACGAGTCGGCTGACAAAACCAACAACACCGAGTCCGTTAAAAGTGGCAGCCTCAGCCAACTGATAAGATGGCGCCTCAGAGTCCAACAAAATTGGTTATAGAAACCATTTTACAGGTCACATTATTCATTTTTCCTTCTGACTACTCATCCAGTTTTGAGGAGCATATTTTAAAATTCTAAAAATTAGCATGGAAGTCATTTTTGAAGTAAAACTTCTAAAAGCGTGTTTTGAGCTAGCGAAGCGCAAAGTGGGGCAAAATGGCAAAAAAGGTCGAAAATACGATTCCAGCTACAATTGCAACCGATTGAAAAATGCAAGTTGCAAATTTCAGCTCACTAAATGCTTTCAAAAATAACATTATTTTTGACTTTGGTACTGTTATAATCGATAGTAGATGATTTCTGGATGTTGGATATGTATTGAGCATTTTTCTGTCTAATTCAGAGTAACATAAAAACATATAAAAAAAATGGAATATATTTCTTATTGTAGTAACCAGATTTTATAAATAGATGCGCAGTTTGAGCAATTCTTGAGTGTTTGAGATACATTTTTCTTTACTGTGCTTTTTTCCATTCGGTAGTAATGTTGCAATAAACTATGTTGCATTTCCATGAAAATTTTTTAATTGTTATAAACAGGTCTCATGAACAAATGCTCAGCTTGAGCAATTTTCACAGTTTCAGTTACTTTCCTTTAACGTACTTTGTTAGTCTTTTTAGTGATACTTTTGTGAACTATATTATTATTCCATGCCAAATTTCATTGTTATGAACAAATGCACAGTTTGAGCAATTTTTGTGTGTTCGAGGTACATTTTTCATGTGCTTTGTTTGACGTTGCAGTAATGTTTTAATAAATTATATTGTCATTTCATACCAATTTTGTGATTTCTATAAACAAATTCAATAAACAAATGCACAGTTTCAGCAATTCTTGATAGTTTCAGTTAATTTTTTTCTAAACGCACTTTGTTATTCTTGCTAGTGATACTATGATACTATCAGTTGAAGATATTAGGATAATATGATATGATACGCTGATAAAGATACTATGTACCATTAGTTGGAGAAAACTAAGATCCTTCGGATATTTATCCTAGAATAAAACCGAACTGTATCAATGTATTGTTGGAAAGCCCAACAAAGCACGTTTAAAAGGAGAAGACCTCAAGCACTCAAGAATTTCTCAAATTGCTCATATGTTTGCAAAATTTGTTTATAACAATCACGTTTGTCATGGAATGACAATATAGTTTACAAAAAAATCACTAGGAATACTAACAAAGTACGTTTGGAAAAAAGGAACTAAATCTCTTAAAAATTGCTCAAACTGTGCATTCGTTATCACAATAATAAATATGTCTCGTTTCGCCTCATATCTTTTTGTGTTATTTCAAATTTGATAACAAACAAAAATCACCTAATAATCATCCGAAACAACTCAAGAGCAACCTACCATTTTGTATAACAATACGATTGTAATAAACAATGCATTAATCCATAATCAATTATTAAGTTATGTTTCATGAATGTTTTTTTTATTCATTGAAAACTTTTATCAATCATTTTGGAATAATCGCGTGTTAGTATAGTCGCAATATCTGGATTTGTACGATATTCGCCAACTTTGTGTATAAATAATGTAAACAATAATTTCAATTCCAGAAATCAGCGAATTATCTGCCTAAAAGTAAAGCATCAGATTAGCATTATCCTTTCACAGAAAAAAAAGTGTGAATAAAACACTTGCTTTAGGGTACCATTTACCTGCAACATAAATTACCCTTGGTAGTGTACATGTTACAAAATTGAGCACAGTGTGATTCGTCGACCACTTGGGGTACGAACAAGAAGACTAGAGACAGGAGAGGTAACAGCTGTGGTGGGGTGAGGCCAAAAACGTCTCCAGAGAGGGTGGTTCTATGCGCTTTGTACATGGCGCAAAGAACGTTTTTCAGCCTTCTGCACACGTCAATGCGTGTGTTGGTGTAACAGTACGAGAGACTGGTCAATGTGTATAGATGCGCAGATGCTTAATGCGTCATATACATTTTGATGTCCCACCTTCTATTCCGACGCAATTGAACTCATCGACTTACATTGGAAAGTGTACGGAGTTACCTCTCCTGTCTCTAGTCTTTTCGGGTACAAAGTTTTCTTTTGACAACTTTGTTGATCATACGCCACAATTGGTAAACATTTCAAGGTGCGCTTTTTGCACCGTGTATTATTAGGCTTAGGCCACAACTCTATACATGCAGATAGCCTGCATGCATGCATGCAAAGCAGACGATCTTTTGGCTGGTTTATAATATTATGAACACTGATCTGTATTATACTCTGGATAGAAGATAGCCCTGTATTTTTAAGGTTAGAACGCGGTCACTTTTTAATGCCTAATAATGCACGCTGTCCCGAATCGACATGTTGACATATTCAGCCGACTTAAGAACATACTCCAAGTCACGGTTTCAACTCGGACTCGGTTACCCCTATTAAGTGGGAATAATCGAGTCGCCTTTATGGTTCCAGAAACTATAAGGAAAGGATCGGCACAATCCCATATACCTTTCATCCTTACTCAGGCCCTTTCCACTAAATAGTAGAATTATGCAAAAGGATAGACTGACGGCATCGCCAGCAGTTGGCCGGCAATTGAGGCAACGTTATATGTGTTATGTATATGTACTGTATATGTATTTTAAATATGGGACCACTTTCGAAACTAAATATAGCGACTAAGAAGGTGGATAAACAAATGGAAGAGTATGTTTGAAAAATACATGGAGTATAAGCAGTTACTCTCAATCACGGGCGTATATACAGGTCCGGGGGCTCTCGTGGTGGGGGATGTTCCCTTATTGGAGCTTCCGGTTCATTCAGAAAATCGCCACTTCCAGTGGTGGCGTAGCAGTAGAGTGCTGAAAGTAGCGGTTCAATTCAAAATTTAAATCTCAAAAAATTAATTCGTTTTAAATAAACTTGGTATTTGGAAAAATATGGATGAATTATTGAAAACAATGAAACCAAAATGAAGCTGGAAATTATTTTTTTTGAACTAATTTCTAAAAATATTAAAATGCAACGAGTTGCGTTGGAAAATATTTTTACTTATGAAAGGAACTTCACTACAGATAAAGATCGTGGATAAAAAATTGAGTCAACTGATGAATCATTTTCACGTTTTACATTACCTCGGATTATATCTTCCTCCGAAAAATGATTTTCACAAACCCGCGCCTTCGAACGGAAAAATTTCACGCCGGGGACATACGATTCCCATTCTTTTCGTACGAAAATATCACTCGGTTCTTTAAAAGTTGATCTTTCGCCTTCGAATCTTGACTTATTTGTCTCACGATTCAGCACAGAACAACTAGACATTTTGCAGGTCTTTTTATTATTGTGGGAATTTTGCTGATACTTCGTCTTTAGACATCTTTGGTTCACTTCGGTTAGACGGTGGGTTAGACGACCGTGGTTTGTTTTGATTTTTAAATCCTGAAGCACTCGACATATGCGCCACTACACCCAGTGGCCCGTTTGCGAAACTTTTTGGCTTACGTTAGGGAACATCCCCCACCACGAGAGCCTCCGGATCTGCGTATGCGGCCGTGCTCTCAATACATTTTTAGTGTTACTTGAAGCACATTAAAATTTTTTCCTGTCAGTTTACACATTCCTTTGATTATTAGGTGCAATTTTAAAATTTGTCACATATTTACAATACGAACACAGTATAAAACAAATCCCGATTCGAAAGCATGAATGATAATAAATGAGGAACTGTCTCTCACATCGACGTCAATGCACGGAAAGAACCGGTTTATTGTGTTTAAAAAAATGTTAACGCGAACCGCGCGATACCCTAAGTCGCGGATTTTCTTGTAGATCAGGTGATCCAACAAATCTCAAACACGAAGGAATAATAAGGAGACCTAACTCCCTTTCGCCACATGACAATAGAAACATTACCGTAAGTAGCAGACATAGTTACTAGAAGATCCTGAATTTTCGTGTGCAGGGGCGCAGTTGTCCTCTTCTTATGCATAAAAAAGTATGCGAGTAAGAAGGTTTGTCAAATTGACTTAAGTTAGAGAGGTTATGTTCGTTTGTTGTGATGCAGATGGCAAAATGTTTTCTGTGCTGATCAAATTTTATGCATGCCTATAAATACGTAATTAACTAATTTCTAAACTGAGTCACCTCATAATAACTTTATAGAAATCATCATATTTTTCATGTTTACGTTTCGAAAAACTTTAAACTTTACAATCAAGTTATAATACTTACATTATTCCTTCTTCATATGAAAAATTTAAAATTTACTTACCTATACTTGTTCTTCTCAAAATCCGTTTACACACTTTCCAAACAAGTACTGAAAATATTGTTTATATATTTATTTCGTATACCTTCTGTATAATGATCAACGAAAGAACATAACTTCTCTAAATCGCGTCAATTTGCAAGCTTTCTCACTCGCTCACTTTTCCATGTATAGCAAGAGGACAACTGCGCACCTGCGCACGAAAATGTAATATCTTCTTGTAATGTGCCTACCACTTACGGTAATGTTTCTATTGCCAGTCGCGAAGGGCTCCCCAGCACTGGCAATTGGGTCTCGTTATTATCCCTTCGTGATGTCAACAAACCAAAATCAAAATGTCTGCCCTGACTGACGACGGCGATTACGTTCTGCATATTTCTAGGGTGAGCGGAGTGACGTACAAGGGGGGAGGACCCGCAACGCCAACGGTTGGCTGGGCATTATACTACGCTGAAAATAATAATAATCATAATTCTTCATATTTCCTATCGAAGTGGAGAGGGCCTGTTCTTACTTGACGCATAGATTTTGGAACCAAGATAGACGCTTCCGTATTCCCACATAATCAAGGGCACTTGTTTTAAAAAATGCAATTAACACACCATCTTCACTTCAAAGACCATGGCGGAAATTCGAAATAGCACCTGTCAAAAGAAACCTACATAGTTGACTTATTGTACCCAAAGTGTCAAGGTGGAGTTAGAACCCATAGTCCAGGCATCTGGTCGGAAAAAAGGTGCAAATGTGGTAATTTTTGGGGCAGTCATTTTTTTTCTCTCAAGTTCTTTATTTTGGGTTCCATAACAAGGGGTCATAGTCTGTGACCAGAACTTTGCCCTGGAACACGGAAATTTTTTTTGAAAAAGGTGAAAAATATCACATGGCCGTGGATTGTCGCTTTCCTGTGCATCTGAGGGTTAAACATGTTCTAAACAAGAATAAACAAGATAAAATTTCGCGTAAAACTAAAAAAAAACAAATATTCTATCTTCAATAGTCTAGGAGTTACGGCCTTCCGCAAAACCCTGATTTTTTGCAATTTTTTGCCAAAAAACACATGTTTCTTTTTGTATCTGTGTAGCTCGGATCCTGATAACTAGATTTAAAAATAGTCAACAGATGAATTGAAGTAAACGTAAAAACCTGTAATTCTAAAAAAATCCATTGTTCTAACTATGATAGATCGGGAGTTAGCACCTGCCAGAGGTGACCCATTTTGACCTGATTTTGCAGGTAAATTCTCCTAGTTCAGTTTTTTGTAAATAGCTCGTTACCGGATTGTCACAGAAGGAATATTCGGAAAATAAATACGAGCAGACTTTATTCTGCGTATTTAAAAAAAACGTTTCTACCCCCAATGAGTCACGAGCTATGACTCTCAAAAATACCCCTTTTTTGTCCTTTTTTAGCAAAAAATTCAAAACTCGTGTATTTTGAATGTCACTCATTCCATGAATGTCTCATGAGTAAGTTGTGAGGAAATTAATAAAAAAGGAACTCATTCTGCGTAATTTCAAAAAAAAAACATGTTACTAGTCTCAATTACTAGTCTCAATAAATAAATTTCCATCACTTATCAAATTTGCATTTTTTGGCATTTTTATATGAAATTTTAACTAAGGGCGCTTATTATAGATTGAAAACTGATATTTGACCATTTTTATAACTAAATAAATAATTGTTTAAATAAATAAATTGCTATTACTTGATAAACTTGCATTTTCCGGTATTTTCATATGAAATTTCTACTAGGGACGCTTATTGTAGATTAAAAATTAATAATAAATCATTTTCGATGAGTAAATAAATAATTGTTCAAATAAAAAAAGTCTTGTTGCCTATCATGTTTCCCATCACATGTGCATTTTCCGGCATTTTCAATCACGATTCCTGCTGGGGACGCTTATTATAGATTGGAAGTTAATAGATTTTTTCAAGAAAAATTCAGATGGTAAAACGAGTACAAGTACAGAATCCAAATTACATTCAAAAGAAATGAGTGATATAAATTACAATTGATGTTGCATTAAAAATGTGACGCAAGTATTTCTACCGGAGTAATGGTTTTCGTGTTAATAATAATCAACCCCACTAATAGAAATTCCAGTGAAAAATGCGGTACATGAGAATTTGATAGATGATGACAATTTATTCATTTAAACGATTATTTATTCCATTATAAAAAATTAACATTGATTGAACATTAATTTCCAATCTATAATAAGCGTCCCTAGTAGGAATCATAATTAGAAATGCAAAAAAATGCACATGTGATAGGTAACGTGATGGGCAACAACACTTTATTTATTCAAACAATTATTTATTTACCCATCGAAAATGATTTAATATCAATTTTCAATCCATAATAGGCATCCCTAGTCGAAATTTCATTCAAAAATGCCGAAAAATGGAAATTTAGTAAGTGATAGCAGTTTATTTATTCAAACAATAATTTATTTATTTATAAAAAATGATTTACTACTAATTTTCAATCTACAATAAGCGTCCCCAGTAGAAATTTCATTTGAAAATACCCAAAAATGCAAGTTTATTATGTGATGGCAATTCATTTATCTACACAATGATTTATTTATTTATAAAAAATGATTTACACTTTGCGATGTCATACCTCGTGACCTATTGAGGGTAGGAACATGTTTTTTTTGAAATTACGCAGAATGAGTTCCTTTTTTATTCATTTCCTCACAACTTTCTCGTGAGGCATTCATGGAATGAGTGACATTCAAAATACACGAATTTTGAATTTTTTGATAAAAAAGGACAAAAAAGGGGTAATTTTGAGAGTCATGGCTCGTGACTCATTAGGGGTAGAAACGTTTTTTCTTTTCAAATACGCAGAATAAAGTCTGTTTGTATTTATTCTCCGAATACTTCCTTTTGTGACAATCCGGGAATGAGCTATTTACAAAAAAATGAACTAGGAGAATTTACCTGCAAAATCAGGTCGAAATGGGTCACCTTTGGCAGGTGCTAACTCCCGATCTATCATAGTTGGAACAATGGATTTTTTAAAGAATTATAGGTTTTTACGTTTACTTCAATTCATATGCTGACCATTTGTAAATCTAGTTATCAGGATCCGAGCTACACAGATACAAAAAAAGACATGTGTTTTTTGGCAAGAAATTTCGAAAAATCGGGGTTTTGCGGAAGGCCGTAACTCCTAGACTATTGAAGATAGACTACTTATCATGACCCCTTATTATGGACCCCCAAATAAAGAACTTGAGAGAAAAAAAATGACTGCCCAAAAAATTACCACACAAAACTACCAGATGCCTGGACTATCATGGAGAATAGACATAAGGAGACCAATCTGTAAGGTATGGACTTCACCGAAAACGGTCGCTTTTCTGTTGCCACTAACACGTACATATACGTGTGCAGTGCATGAACTTCCCGAGCGTGGCGTGCTAACCGTATTTGATGAAAAATTGCCGACATTTCAGTCGCATTTGAGGTTCATCGCCATGGCTATATAGGTTGCGCATTCACTTGCACGGAGGAGCTCCGAACCTAAGCTAACAGTTACCCCACCCCTGGCACAGAGGAGTGTGGGTATAGAAAGAAGAAGAAGAAGAAGCATTTGAGGTTATGTATACGTCATGATCACATATAGGCGGCCATATTATTTGTACAATGCAGAAGGCACGCCATGCTCGGAAAGTTTTGAACTATACGTAAGTGTGAGTTTGTGCATGTTTGTGGGTGCGTACTTCTCAAACTTCTGGCAACAGAAAAGTTCTCATTTTTAGTTCCACTAGTTTGATCTCCTTACGTCTATTCTCCATGTTAGCACCGTTCGCATTCTATACCTGCAACGAAATTTACTCCAAAGTTTTTACTGTGTTGTCATACCAGTTTCATATTTATAATTTTTAGACATGAACTCGACGATCATTTTTCTTATATCTCTCTCTCCTCTTTAGGGAAGAAATAAGTACAATCAGAAGTTCTCTCTTTTTGGATAGCACTGTATTATCAGTTCATTGGTATACATCACGAATTGGCACCTTTATCACAATCGTAAGTTATGTTCTACTTGGAAACAAAATTACAGTAGAAAAGGTTTTCATGATCACTGCTTTCTTCAATGATCTAAAATTCTGTCTGAATGTGTTATTCACGTACAGTAAGTACTATTATTCCCAGTATGTCTCACCCAATCCAAAAGTAGTCCAGCACTTTCTCATTTCTTTTATAGGTGTACAACGTATTGCTAGTGCAAGTGCCTGCATTGAACGAATCCGAACCTTCCTAATCAGTGAAGAACTTCAAAATCATTCTATTGAATACTCTAAAAACGGATGTAATGACCATCTTCACAGGGAACTGATAAAACCTGATCTCCATTTAACAAATATATCAGCAAAATGGGATCCGGACTCGAAAGAAAGGACCCTCAAGAACATAAATTTTGAAGTGGATCGTGGATCTCTAACAGCAGTGATAGGCCTAGTTGGTTCAGGCAAAACAAGTCTTCTCCACCTCATTTTAGGGGAACTTCCTCTTGAGAGTGGAACCATAAAAGTTAATGGAAAGTTGGTTTATGGAAGCCAAGAACCATGGATTTTTGCATCCAGCATCCGACAAAATATTCTCTTTGGTCAACCAATGAACAAAAGTCGTTACGACAAAGTGGTTAGGGTTTGTCAATTAGAAAGGGATTTTTCCCTATTCCCTCACAAAGATCAAACAATTATTGGAGAAAAGGGTATGAATTTGAGTGGAGGACAACGAGCCAGGATAAATCTTGCTCGAGCTGTTTATGCAGAAGCTGATATTTATCTTCTTGATGATCCACTGTCAGCTGTTGATGCTCATGTTGGTAGACATATTTTCGAAGAATGCATTTGTAAATATTTAAAGGGGAAAACTCGAATTTTAGTAACCCATCAGCTTCAGTATCTTCAGAGGGCAGACCAAACTTATGTTTTGAACAGTGGTTCTGTTCTGATGAGTGGAACCTTCGAAGATTTAAAGAGTTCGAATTTAACATTTTTGTCATTCATGCAAACTATCAATGATGAAGAGAACAATAAAGATTCTAGAAATGAAGTATCATTCTCAGAATTCGAGACAATAGATATAATTTCTGAACAGGAACAAGAAGGTGCTGCTGAACATCGAACAATGGGAAGCATGTCGAAAAAAGTTTATCTTTCCTATTTCCAGGCAGCCGGAAGTTTTTGGATTTTGGTTTCAGTTTTTATTCTTGCTGCCTTGATGCCGACTGTTATCAATGCTGGAGATTATTTTTTGTCCTACTGGGTTACATGGATGGAAGAGAATGATAATGATTCACTGGAATATAATATGGAAGGGGAAGAAGAAAAATCACATTTAGAGTCCGATGATTATTGGCACATTTATATCTACTCTGGATTAGTTGCCGCAACAGTTGTTATGGTTTTTTTGAAACATTTTACGTTTATTCTAATGTGCATGAGGTCATCGAAAAAAATCCATGCGTCTGTCTTCCAAAGTATTATCCGAACTACGATGGCTTTCTTTTATGATAATCCATCTGGGAGGATAATGAATAGGTAAGAAGCTTTAATTTGGTCATTTTTCCAAATATAATCAAGGGATTTTGCTGTATTCAACTACAATAACATTTGCTTATATTTATCAAACACCTCAAGATAATTCATTTTTTGAACATCACTGGTCGACACCTCCAATACTATCATCTTCTCATTATAATTAATTTATTTTGAAAAACAATCGAATGGAATTCTTGTGAATAATTCATCAAAATTACAGGAAATCTAGCGGAAACCAAGAGTTGATTTACTTGAATAAAGGAGAAAAAACTCAAATTTATTTAACTGAACTTAACTTTTATAAGTATAATTCAAAACTTTATTATTCCAAATGATATTCGCAAATATTAATCAAATTCGAATATTATGGATTCAAATAGAATTTTTTTGAATAAAATTAAAGCAGGAAAAAATTTTGA
Source organism: Neuroterus valhalla (assembly GCA_011762715.2). Lineage (NCBI taxonomy): Eukaryota > Metazoa > Arthropoda > Insecta > Hymenoptera > Cynipidae > Neuroterus > Neuroterus valhalla. The sequence continues at coordinate 8,721 of WSXT02173293.1, read as the reverse complement.
TAGCATTTTCGTCAGGTATATCAGGTTTTAGATAATTAAGATAGAATTATCGTGAATATAAAGCAATCAAAACAATTACATTAGCAATGAAAACTGAGTGCAATTAGGTGATCAGTTCAATTAGACACGGGAACCCGTACAAAAAATATAATTTTGAATATTTTAAATTGGATTATAGCAATTTTTGTTGAATCACAGCAATTTGAATAGAATGTTCCGAACAAATTCAGATACGATGAAGGAACAGTTTGATTTTGATTCTTGTTATTAAGGATCAGTGACAGTATCTAAGAACTAATTCAAATGATTGAGCATAATTCATGTAAATCAAATAGAATCAAAGCAATTTCGATTATAAATAATTCCATGAAATTTAACTAGAGTTGCGATAATTTAATTTTATCTAACTGCCTTCTTTTACTGAATTTTTCGTAAGATCAACCCATCTTTACCTTTTCTAAACTGATTCAGGATTGGTAAAAAGTGTGTCGGTAGGGTAGGGATCGGATGAGTTTTACTAATGTTAAAGGCATACAGTGTTAATGGAAATAGATTGTCCGATTGATTTCTAGGTGCGTTGATAACACAATCGAACAAAATTTATGAATTTAATACAATAAAAAGTCAATTGATAATGTTTGATTTATCAGGTTCTCTAAAGACATGGGGTTGATGGACAGGTTTCTGCCTCAATCAATGAACGATGTGTCATCAATGCTGTCTTTCGTCTCCGGAGTGATGATTTTAACGATTGTTATCAATTATTGGATGGTGATACCACTTTCAATCGCACTGGCAGTGTTGTTCCTATTAAGGACCATTTATTGGAGAACCAGCCGAAGTGTCAAACGTTTGGAAGGAATAAGTGAGTGAACCAACAGAAATAGTAATAACCAAGAGCTGGTAATAAGTTATCAGCAGTCCATAATGCCGCCACTGGAGATACCTAGCCTATTGCCTGTCGGTAACTTATCACTGTACATAACCTTGCTCGGTAGGTAACTTTGATTTTCGAATTTTTAGTGAAGTCACCAGTATTCAATCATCTAAATGCAACAATTCACGGCGTCACAACAATTAGAGCTTTTAGGGCTGAGAAGCTTCTAATCAAAGAGTTTGATGATCATCAGGATTTGCATTCATCAACTTGGTACCTCTTTATCGCCTGCAGTCGAACTTTTTCCTTCTACATAGAACTGATATTTGCCATTTATCTAGCTATTATCATACTTTCATTCTTGATATTCAACGATATCAGTTCTGCCGGAAACATCGCCCTCATCATTACCCAAACGATCTCAATGGTAGTTTTACTGCAATGGGGAATGAATCAATCTGTGGAATTGGAAAACCACATGACGGCAGTTGAGAGAATTCTAGCGTACACGAAAATTCCAGAAGAGCCACCGCTCGTAAGCAAACTCGAGAATAAACCACCGAAAAACTGGCCCTCAGAAGGAAGGGTCGAATTCCGAAATGTATTCTTGAAATACAGTCCAGAAGGTTCTTCAGTCTTAAAGAATCTGAATTTCGTTATAGAGCCCAAGGAAAAAATAGGAATTGTTGGAAGAACAGGTGCAGGAAAATCTTCAATAATAGTGGCTCTCTTCCGATTGGCACACTTGAAAGGCGATATTTGGATTGATGGGGTTGCAACCAGCAGTTTAGGTTTGCACGATTTTAGATCAAAAATAAGTATTATTCCCCAGGAGCCTCTTCTTTTTGCTGGAACTTTGAGAAAAAATCTGGACCCATTTGATGAATATTCTGATAATGATATTTGGCAAGCACTGATGGAAGTTGAATTGAAGGCTGTTGTGGAAAAAGCATTGGCAGGCTTATACACTAGAGTCACTGATGGTGCTTCTAATTTTAGTGTTGGACAAAGACAGCTTCTTTGTCTAGCAAGAGCCGTGATTAGACAAAATAAGATTCTAGTTCTTGATGAAGCAACTGCTAATGTTGATCCACAAACTGATAGTTTGATTCAAAAAACTATAAGAAGAAGATTTGCAGATTGTAGTGTCCTTATCATTGCACATAGATTGAATACTGTGATGGACTGTGATCGATTCATTGTGATGGACGCTGGATCCATGGTGGTTTGTATTTTCATTTACCTAATCCCTGCTTGAACCTATCATTCACTTTCTTTGATCTGGTTCAATACAGAATGACAAAAATTGACGACCCTAAAGTTTCCTATACATACTGATTCCAAATTTTTGCGCGTAATTATCAACAAACTAATAGTCTTATCTGGCCCGTGCGGAAGTTCAAGTCCGGGCAGTACCAGGTCCTGGAAAGGTTGCCTAATTTTATCTGAGGCCCGGATAAGAAGTTCCTATCAAGCCCTATAAGTGTTTCAAAACTCTCGAAATAAAAAGGGACATACATGGCAACCTTACATGGCCCGTGCCAGGCACCCTTTTCGGGGCCATTTTTTTAGGTTAGGCTCTTTCCAAGCCTTTGCCCTATTCCGTTTTAAATCCCAATGTGAACAGGCTGCGCTTGCGCCCACAAAGGGACATTAAACTGGCCCTAACCTAAAAATTAATCCGTTTCTATTGTCTGCACATTCCACGCACATGACTGTATCGCGATTGAATTTTACATATACTCGTTCACCTACAATACTAGAATTTCCGAAATACTTGGAGGAATAAACGCACTCCAGGAAATAAGAAGCGTGTTCCAACTCGGGGATTCACTCTTCTAGTCTTCTATGTACACTAAGTATACTTTACACTCAGATGAAAATATGTCCGTGTACTAGTTTCAACTAATTCCATTTACTTCCATTCGGAACGGACTGGAGTGTGCGAAGAATTGAAAGAAAAACGATACAATCATGTCGCATAGTATCACTACGTTGCGCAAATGGCGGATAGATGACTGCATCCGGCCATCGAGGGTGAAGCTCCATGTTAGAAACTGGGAACAAATTTCATCAATGTGACCGCTCATGGAGCGATCATGCACTATTGTGACTCCTGGCAGAACTGAATTTCCAGTCCTGCCGGTCCTACCCTCCCACTATATCCTCTTGGTAACAAAAATTCATTCGTGAGTTGCTTAACCTAGAATTATGTCCCAGAATTATGGTAATTATATTTAGGAGGTTGTGTCCCTCAAATATGATTGATTTGAGGTAAATATCATGATCACTCAATGCACGATTCACTTTCACTATTGGTGTCAGTCTTAATGATTATTCAGAACGTATTTTCACGACGTCCGTAACACTAACTTTTGCTCCCGAGTATTTTCAGTACTAGTAATCTGAAAATAGAAAAATGCACTGGAAACTTTTACTTAACGAATTGAATATCACTGGAAAGAACCCCAGGAACTCTTAGCACGGAAGACAAAGTTTTTTACCGCAAGTTCCTTATGTTCCTATGCCAGCTTCATCCCTGTGGTCCGTCCCGGTGGCGATGCTAACGACTCTTAACTGCGCATGTACTGAAAAGCGCGGGCCTGTTCGAATTCAGTCAAAACTATCGATGAACATGAACATGCTAATAAATATTACTAAACTCCCAATTTTTCCAGAAAAGGTTAGATTAGGCGAGAGAGATACCTAACTTGAGCCACACTGTGTTTCTTTTCGTTTAAGACAATGAGAAATTTTACCTGTATCAATAGAATATAAATCTTCTAGCTCAGGATATACGAAGTAATGTGGCTTCAAATTTAAACTAATTTTGGAAACGTTCAACATCAAGAGAAAGGGTCAACAAACTTATGTTCAAAGAATTTTTTGAAACATTTTATAATAATGCAACCTTTGTATCTGAAGTTTATTTTTAACATCTTGTGTTGAGACCTAGTTTTTTATGACGAAAAAAGGTACGCCTGATCACCAATAAAGGCGTCCTTCTACGAGTCTTATTCAGACCTTATAAGGGCCTCAAACACGATTATAAACAGATTGCCTTACTTAATATCCGGGCCCTAGTCAAGCTTTATCAGTGCCGTAATAAAAATTTTTAAATAAGGCAACCTGATCAGGCCCTGGAGCCATTAGCCTTGGAGGAATACCTCTAGGTGATTTCTTTTTTGTTTTTGAAAAAATCAATTTCTTTGAAAAAATAAATTATTTACAAAACTCAAAATTTATTTGGACATAGCGAAAAGCTTCATACTTCTCTAGAGAATGAACAATCGAAGAATAAGAGGAAAGAAGTTATAAAAAAATTTCGTTCAAGTCAAGAATAGATTGTTTGAACATTATTACCACTCTTCCGAAGTCAGCTGAGTACTAGAGCACTGTTCCATCTACAGATTTCGATTTTTTGTGCTTAATTATCAACAAACTAACAGTCCGATCAAAAAACTGAAAAACTATTGGAACTGTCCTCCAGATGCCTCGATGCCTATAGGTACACAAATGTTGAATGGGGTAAAATACTATTTCAAAACATTTTTTTGTCACTGCATGTTTAGAGCAGAGACTATTGTTACTATAGACTCTGTTACTACATCGCATCTCCGTAAATGCATAAAAATTTTTGTTGAAGATTGACGATTCTAAAGATATATAGAAAGTTGTTAAACATTGAATACATTTGTTTGCAAAAGCTGTAGAACATTGAAAGCGCTATAAATGTTTGAAAGATGACTCTTTCGAAGAAAAAAAATCTCGCCTGGAGGTGTTTGGAAGACGGTTCCAATGATTGTTTCAGTTATCGGATCGGACTATTGGTTTTCAAATAATCACTCGCAGAAATTTGAAATTCATGTGTATGGGAAACTTTAGGATCGTGAGAATTGATCAATTTCAAAAATCACAATATCCTAATTTCGTAATACTAATAATCCAATCCTAGTATTAAAAATTAAAATTTCTCCTCTCCTCACATCTCCCTTCACATCCTTATCTCACACCACCACACACTTCTCCACCTTTACCCTCATTTCCTTTCACTTCTCCCTCACTTACTTCTCATTTTTCCCTCTCCTCTATTTTTCTTCAAATACTCTTTTTCCATTACATCCGCTCATTTTTTATGATTTCTCCTCACAATCCCACCCTTCCTTCACTTCTACACCCTACCTTCATTTTATATAAATTTTTCTCGTTTTCCTTCACTTCCTCTTTTTTACGCTCGGCCGACGTTTAACCGAAAACATAAAGGTTCCTGCTATAGTAAATATTATCTATGGTTCACATACCTTTTCTGAAGCCCGTTTGGTTATGTGGTCTACTTCCCTCTCCCGCTACTTGTCTTTTTAGTCTCATCCTTAGTACTTTTGCATAAATTTTATAGCCTACAGACATGATCATGATACTCCTATACTCACCTACCTTATTCCCTTCTCTTTTCCTAATCAACGGTACTACCAGCCCTGTTTTCCATTCCTCGGGCCACTCTTCGCCTCACCGGGCCTTATTGCAAATCTTCCACATCTCCTCTTTCACCTCTTCCCCGCCATATTTCAGTGCTTTATTCTTTGACCCAATTTCACCTGTTGCTTTTTCCCTTTCCAGTTTTATGATTGCGTCATTTACTCCTTCCCGACTAATCTTATTCCCCTGTTCTCATCTCCCGCAAACGCCTTTTTCCCTTCGCCCTTTACCCTATTTTCCTCGCTCCACAGCAAAGAATTGAAATATTCCGTTAATTCCAATCTCCTCCCTCATACCCTTCCTTCCCCCTCTTTCTGCTTAGCGTCCTTTCGTATGCTCGGTTTCTTCTATTAAGTCCTCATTCCTCTGATTCCCCTTTCCTCCATTTTTCTACACTTTCCTTTAGCCTGTCTTTACTATCCCTACATTCATCATCCCACCATCTCCTCCTTCTCCCTTCTCCATCTTCTGTCAGTCTTACCTTTTCTCTCACCTTCTCAATCACTCTCTTGAGTTTTTCTAGTAGCGTGCCTACTCCTCAGGGGCCGCGGAAGATATTTTCAAGCGAGGGGGGCTCAAATGCCCATGGCAACAGAGGAACAAAAAAAAGGTCATCGGAAAAAATCATGCACAGAAATACCTGGAAAACTGGGGGGTTGAGCCCCCCCCCCCCAGTTTTCCGTTTGGGGGGGCTTGAGCCCCCTCAATTCCCCCGCTTCCGCGGCCTCTGCTACTCCTTCCTCTCCCATACTCCCTACCTCGCGATTCTCCATCTTTTCTCTAAATTCTCTCAACTAATCCTTCCCCGAGCTGTCCATATTTAATCTTCTTGTCATCACTCCTTTTTTCTTCCCTCTGCCGTGCCTGGGTCCTCTGATTCTCAAAGTAGCTATCACCGGGAAGTGCTCGGAACCTTTTTCGTTGCCTACTTCCATTCTAACCATCATATTCCTTATTCTTTCTTCTGCTAGTATAAAGAGCCTCTTACCCTCCCTATCCACCTCTCCATGTTTTGAATTTCTCATGAAGATTTCTTTTTCTTCATCCCACATCTCTCCTCCTTTTTTCCCAGTCCTAGCATTAAAGTCCCCACCTATTAGCACAAACCCCTCCTCTCCGTTCTCTGTCCATTTCTTTATTACTCTTCATCCTTTCTTTTACCTCCTCTCCTATAAACGCATACCACTGTCACACTCTTCTTTTCTACTTTATTTCTCCTCACCATTGTTCCGTGATTTTTTCCGTATTATTATCTCTTTTACCGCTATTTCCTCTTTTACCCCTGACAGTATGCCACCCATTCCTCACCATTTCACGTGATCATTTGTCGCTGACTCCATCTCTTACACACATCCTTTCTGTTATATTTTCTGCAATCATGTCTACTCCTTCTTATCTAATCACGTTTCGCTCATCATTATCACGTCCCACTTTTGTACTTCCCCCAAAATCCTAAATCCTTGTTTTTACCCTGACATATCCAAAAACGCTACCCTTACGCCTTCCTTTTTCCCTTCCTTCGTTGCTTTCAAGTCCTCTTGTATTTTGTAAACCCCAACTGGGTACCTGTATTTTTGTTACCCTTCCTTCTTTCTTTTCCACTTGAAACTTGTTTGATACCATCTCTCAATTCTTCTACCTTGTCATCACACAACCAAACCTCTCCGTTTATTCATATCCTGTCTCTCCTTATCCTTACTTCACTAACTTTTTCCTCTCATCCCACGCCTTCTGCCTGATCATCCACTTTCTTTTCCTCTCCAAACACGTCAAATCTTCTTTGATTCTTTCTTTTCACAAACATTTTTTCTTTCTTCCCCAAAATCTCATACCTCTCTGCTACCTTCTTTCACTATAAACATGCATTCTTTGCTGTGATTCTTCCCTCATAATTTTTCAATCTCTTCCAGAGTAACTTGTGCACCAATACCTTTCATGAGGTTATTAATTCCTTCCCTTTTATTTACACTGTCCACTTTCACATCCTAATTATTATATTTTTCTTTCTCTTTGACCTTTCTTTTCCTTCTATTCTTCATTCAACCGCCTTCAGTCTTACTCGCATCCTTTCATCTACGGCATTCCTACTTGCCTCACATTCCTCCGCGTTTCCGCTACCCCCGCATCTGTCTTTCTTCTTTCCATTCTCAATTCCATTCTGTTAATTCTTTCCTCTAATGCATTTATTTCTTTTCTCACTTTTCCTTGACTCTTTTGCTAACTCTTCTCTATCTCTTCCAGTTTGCTCCAAATATTCTTTTCCCACTTTCCATTATTCTTTCCATTATTTTATTCCCTTCAGACTGCTGTTACCTCCTTTTTTACCTCCTTCCTTTGCTTTTCACATCATCAAATCTTCCTCAAATCTCCTCTCCGAATTCCTCTAACCTTCCCCATGTTCCTTTCCCAGAACCAATTATAAGCGCCTCTACCTTTGCAAACATCTCTCCTCCCTCACTATTTCTTTCCGGCGTCCTTCGCTTAGTTTTCACCTTTTTCGGTTCGTTATTCTTTTCCGAGTTGTCATTTCCCTCTAGTCTCTTTCTTTACTCGTCCCCCTTTTTTCCTGCTCCACTGCTATTGTTGCTAGCCGATGTCTGCCTGTTTCAGAATGGCTTACTCGGCCTCTCACTCTGAGTCGTTCCTCTGTTCAGCCTTCTAAAATTGGACGGCCTCCCGTGCGTTTTCCCTGACTTTCGGTCAGTCAGTGCTGTCGCCTCGGAGAAATCGCCAGCACTGTCACTGACGTCATTCTCTGACACAAACTCCTCTCCTTTTTTAGGAACTCTCTGTCTCTCTTTGCGTCCGTCTTATCACTTTTTCTTGAATGGCGCCTGTTACGCGCAACTAGACTGCGCAAGACCATTTTGAGATCTACCTTACTCTCCTCATCTCCCTTTGTTCCTTGCCAGTCACTCCTCACTCAACTCCAAAAAACACCTAAATCACATACAAAACAATGTTATCGCTCTGTTCACAAACCTTCCATACGTGAACGCACTTGTTCATCCACCACTCTCACCGCTACCACTCTTAACCCTGCCAGTCCACCCAGTTTCTCCTTCCCAACAATTTAACCTTCAAATCCACTCATAAAAATCTCAAGTTTTCTATCCTTTCACACAACTCACACCTCTCCCTCCACTCACACGAGTACCCTTACTCCTGATTTCTTTACTCACCATACACTCACCGTGCTCACTCAATTATCCCCTGTTCACCAGCCAAAAAACAGCACTTCACAAGGGCAGGGCCCACCTGGGAGCAACCGTCATTCAAAGAATGGCACCGGCTCCCAGTCGAACCGCGGTTAAATACACCTATGGCCACGTCTCACGACCGTGGGATGAGTGACCACATGTGCGACA
>WSXT02173282.1:0-22431 GCA_011762715.2 Neuroterus valhalla | reverse complement strand
AGCTTTTCTTCATATGCATTATCTTGCGCGTAATGATATCAAGGGCCTTGAGCTTGCTCTTCGTCCATGGAACCACCCCAAACAAATAGAGTAGAACTGGGATTTCAAGCATGTTAGCCGCAGATATCATGTTAAACGACGACAGGTTGGACGACCAAATCCGTCGAAGAAGGTGTTTGTATCTGTTTCGATGAACCTCCTTTACTGATGTTGTTCCCTTAATGCGGCTCTCAAGCACGCCCAGGTATTTGTAGGTCCCTCCAGCGCCAAGGTGTCTGATAGTACTTCCATCCACAAGCTCAGGGTCGTTATCCAAACCTGCTATGTGTCCAAGTTTCAGATGAATCTTGGTACACTCGTCCAATCCAAAGTCGATATTAATTTCTCTTGTGTATCCCTCAATGACACTCGAAGCATCTTCAAGAATTTTTTTTTTTAGAAGCATAGATCTTCCAAGTCATCCATATAAAATATGTGAATTCGACAGATAGCGGCAGTAGTGTGATGCAGAAGAAGGGAGGACTCATTGCGTAACTCTGAAAGTCACCTGTCTGGAAAGTAACGATGTTGGACTTCACACGATGTTCTCCAGAAGAAATAGTAAATTGGGTCTTCAAGTTTCTTTGACGAGGATTGAGGTTCAATATCTTTTTCTTTCTTATCCCACGATTTTTTTAACGATGATTGAGATTCTTCTTCTCTTACTTTATTATCGTACGGTTCTGTAACGAGGATCGAAGTTTTCCTTCTAGTTTTCTGTCCTTCCGGTCCCCAACCGACAATAAAGGGTCTTTTGCCGGCGTTATTGCGAAATTCAATTGTATTTTCCCCTAATCTCAAAGTGAATCAACCAAAGAGCACAAATTACTGCATTGAAGTCATCCTTAAGGGTAGAAAGAGCTCGAAGGCACTTTCATCTTTCAAACCGAACTTACAAAATCGAAGACTGAAACTATTCAAATCGCTCGTTTCACAATTTTTGTGACACAATCTGTGCTTTTCGTAGTCTATTCAACACTGCATATTAGAAATATGAATTCGAATTTTATATTATTTCGTTTTTAACCTCTCAATATTAAAAAAATTACGTGTTTTTCCATTGATTAAAACGAATCAAAACGTCCGAAATTATGCAAATCAAGATATACTGATAGAGAGGTATCTACTGAAAAGCTACATTTCTTCCTTTTGTATAGCAAAAATTAATAATCCGCAAAAGTTTTCATAGAGGCCTGACAGGCAAGGTGTAAGGTAGAAGACCCGATACTCGAACACTTAACGACTTTGTGTCAACTCTTGTCTATTTCAAAGCATTTTTGAAGTTTCCAAATTCGGAGAAAAAATATGAAGCTTTTAGCGACCATAAATTTAAATACTCCTTAAGCTATTCACACAAGGAAATATATATTTTTTGAACAAAGATTTTAAAAAAAGTAATGTGTGAAGATTGACTAAAAAGGAGTAGTAGTCGAACGCGACTTTGCCCCTGAGAGCAGTTGTCGAACAGGCAGGGACATAGTAGTCGAAAAGTGCGGTCCGAAGTGAAAAGAGGTTATGGATGACAAGTACTTGCAATAAAAGCTTGTCTGAAGTTATATGTTGATACATACGCTCAGCCACTTGTGAATATCTATTCAAAAATCCCTTGTACCAATGTTTAGAAGGCCTTCCATCAGTCAATGGCGTGACTCTGTTTGTTTCTTTTTACAATCATCTGTATACTGTCAAGTAGGTGGTTTTTAGTGATTGGAAAGCCAGCATTGCTAGTTTTGAATATCCAGTCGACCAATTCTTGCTCTCCTTTTTCAGCAAAAACAGTAGCAGGCCCTTTTTTAACATTTAAAGAGTAAGTACCTTTCACCCTTGAATGTAGTGTAGCGATAGGAACATTAAAAGATTTACTGGCACTTCTTATTGACTGGCCAGCTTCTACAGCGTGTGCAGCTTCTTTTTACGTAATCCACCGTAAAAGGAGTCTTTTTTTTAGGTACTGCTCTGTTTTTCCTGGGAAAAGTCAATGGAAACCCATAAGTGTTCGGGTTCTAGGTTATCTACTATAAAACGAAACGGTATAGCGGAACACCTCTGAAAAACTAGAAAAAGAATTAAAATGTTGAGTTACCTTTTTTTGCTTAACCACATTGATTGTACACTTCGATCAAAACAGTTTTCTTATCACGCGAAACCGTGTACTCTCAGAAAATCACGACACAGTAACCTCTCTCAACTGTAGCCATAAACTGCGAGGCAAAAACAGCTGGTTTCTCGAGTTGCCATTTTTTTTAAATATATCTAGATTTGATGTAATAAGAATGCAAATTCACCGTTATACAATACATGTTGGCAATGCAGAAAAAAAATGTCACAAAACAATAAAGTTACTGAGAAAAAATATAATATGTGAAATTGAAAAATGGTTTTCAGCGAAGAAAATGAAAATTTATCAAGGTACAGTAGTATGGGAATAAAAAAAAACATGAGCACTAATGTAAAATTGAACAATTTTCTCAAACACGTATACAAAAATCCTTATCTGACTCGTTCACAGTACAGTCAGAAGGGGTGTATTTATAATAAAAACATTGAAAGCACAAATTTTTCGAGCACCAAGAACAAATCATGAATGGTGGTTGACCACAATTGCATTTGTTTTTCATCATTGTCGAGGGGAAACACACTTGATTAACAATGCGGAAAATGTTCCTCTCGGGGGTAAACATAGTGATTTATAGTATTGAAAAATTCAATCACTAAATACGAAGCAAATTGAAGGAAGAAAAATTGCTCCCATGAGGCATCGAAACCGCGACTGCCGAATTGCAACTCCATTTCGTTGCCACAAGTCCACTTAAATCTCGTATTCCAGACGCTCTTATATCGATGGCTCGTGGAATCCCCAAGCAGTGAGACTTTTGTAATAATTTTACACCTCAACGGAGTCCCACTGGAAAAAATGTCTACAGGGTTTATTATATATGTATGTAAACTATAAAATCAGACCGTTTTCGAAAGTCAACTCACATGCCATTATACGAGCTCCCCTTTTTAGAGGTAGTTATCGTGTGATAAGTTAGCATCTTTCAAAAAGATAGTTTTCCGATGATTTCGGAAATGAGTCTGATATTACTGACAATTTCATTTCAAATGAAAACCATTATTTTAATGGGAAGAATATTAAAGATGGCCAAAAAAATGTATTTCAGCAATTTTTTCCGCGATCGAATTTATTTTCCCAGTCGCTTTGCACCAATTTTTGAAATATGGTTTGATTTCAATGAACGGTGTCTTATTTTCTTGAGTAAACCATTCTATAAAATTTTACTCTTTTTATTTGACAGTTAACTTTTCATGGCTGGAATCGTTGAAACAATAAGGATAGAAAAAAAATTGTTAACTATATGACTATATTTGAAGATTATTCAGATTCTTACAAATTGGGAACAGCAGAGTTGTATGGAATAGTTCCTCTAAAAGAAGGAATGATTTATTAAAACTGAACCATATTTAAAAATTTGGTGTTATCACATCGTACAGCTCGATAACAATACAATTGCACGCCTTTACTTTAGCGGTTGCGCACAAAGCATGTCTTCAAACTCATTTCTGCCCTCTATGCTGAGCTTTCAAATCGTCGTCGTCATACCTCGGGTTCCTTTTGAAGGCCGTGGAACAGGTGGTTGAAACCCTTGGCCGCAATCTTAACTTCAGGAGTAAGGAAAGTGCATCACTCAGTCAAGACTTCTTACTTCTAAAAGCGCAGGCAAAAAAGGCGAGGCTTCATGCGTGAACGACGAAATCTCTAGACACTGAGTGACCCTAAGATTTTTTTACTACTACCTTTGTTGCTCTCACATTGTTGACTATGACCTTGCTCGGTCGACCTTTCCAAGGGAGATAAAGTCAAATGTTTAGAAGGAGTGTCGAATTAATATGAAAGAAAAAGATGGTAAACGTTGAATAGCTAAAAAAAACTAAAAATCGTGTTATTTAAGCTGAATTCCGTAAACTAAGAAATTTAGTACAAACGATAATCAGGGATACAGTCAATCAATATAATTACAATTGTATTAAAAACAGGAACCGAAACGAAAATATCTGGCTTCTCCTGAGGCTGCTTGGACTAATTCCCCCTAGATATGAATCTACCGATAGTAACTTTTCTTCTGCAGAGTTACTAACTGCCATTATAACTAAGTCCACACCCTTGTTTAATGCTGCTCCTTCTTTGACATCTGTTCCCTCCACTTTTGATGGTACTAAATTTTTCTTCTCTGACATCTCTCAAGAAATCTAATAAGAAAAATCAATGAGGTCAAATCGAATGCTCTAGGTGCAGATAGTATTTCAATCAAGATGGTTCGTCTTGCTTTTCTAGTTATTTGGCCTGTTCTCTTGCATATATATAACGCATCTCTTCGGGTAGGAGTTTTCCCTAATAGCTAGAAAGAGGCGATTATTCGCCCTATTCCTAGAATAACTAACACCTCTTCTCCGACAGACTTTCGACCTATTTCTATCTTGTGTGCATTATCTAAACCTTCTGAGCGCATTGTCTACCAACAAATAACGTCGCACCTTGACGCTCACAAACTAATCGACTCAATGCAATCTGGGTTCCGCGCTAAGCATAGCACGCTTACGGCCTCCCTTAAAGTAACTTCTGACCGTAAACTTGCAATCGATAAAAAGGAGTCGACAGCTGTTGTGCTTTTTGACTTTCCTAAGGCGTTTGACCCAGTCAACCATAATCTACTCCCGACTAAGCTCAAATCGCTCAGCCTCTCTGATACGGCGGTTAGATGGTTTGAATTGTATCTAAGCCATCGTTCTGAGAGGGTGAAGATTAGCAGTGGTGAGATCAAGAGTGGTGTCCCTCAAGGATCCATCCTTGCCCCCACTCTATTTAATATTTACATCTCTGATCTTGGCAGCAATTTCGACATTACAAGTACCACAAATATGCTGACGATTACAAGCTTTACCTCTCCGGCCCAATTGCTACCCTGAAGAACTTACTTCAAAAGGTACAGGAGGATGTCGATTTGGTGGTGCAGTGGGCTGTGACTAGTGGTCTCACTCTCAACCCTGCTAAAACAATGGCTATTATTATAGGACCAACCTCCTTTCCATCACTTGAAACAATTGTAACCCTACCTCCTCTCCTTATCGACGGACGTCGCATCCACTTTATGGAGTCAGTAAAGGATTTGGGCTACATTCTCAATCGCACTCTTTCCTGGAATAAAGAAGTTTCAGATATATGTAGAAAAACCTTTAGAGTCCTCCAACAAGTTAATAGCAATAAAGAATCACACCACACACTTACACGTAGTATCTTGGTTCAAAGCCTCATCCTCCCTTTTTCGATTATAGATGCTTAGTATACGATGATATTACTGACAAGCCTAATACTGCACTTGAGCGTGCATTAAATGCTTGCATCTGGTTTATTAATAACATTTAAAAGAGTGAGCATATCACTCAGTATCGAGAGAAAGCAGGGCTTCTTAATGTGGCTAGAAGAAGACAATTCTTTATGGGCAACATGCTATATAGCCTGTTCATTATGGAATCTTCGCAGTACCTTCTTAATATCGAACCAAAATACACTTCGATTGCACAGAAAAATCTTATTTTTTCGTTTTTTTTCTACTCCGTATATCCGTATATCACGTGGTCCAAAGTTATAAACAACTATTTCATATTTTAGTTGTGATGTATTAAAACACATCTCTTAAATATACACATATTAATATTCACAACTTTAAAACCCGACAAAATTACCTCGAATATACAGGAAACCTCTAATTTCCCGTTCCTTTCCGACTTGTGTCTAGTTGAAAATTTACATTTTACAAGCTTAACATTAATGCTGAGAATATCAATGTTCAACTAGAATCGCAGTAACTAAAAATGAAGTTTTGCGCCTTTCTAGAATAAGAAACGAGCTTACAATGTGATGTCTGGAAAGCTAGAAGTGAAAGAAATTCGAATAAGTGTACGTCTGTATAAAACGTCCCACTTTGTCTGTTGTAATAAGGCTTAACTTCGAACTGAATTCTGTCAGAAGTTGAAACTCTTTGAGAAGTGACAAAGTAGACTGTTTGAATATGGACATACATCTTTTTGTTTTTCAAAGAGGAATCAACTTCGAATATACACGAAACCTCTTTGGTTTCTGGAAAGGAGTTCTTCATCACGGGTTGGACTGCAGTGGGCCTAGCGTACAAAAATGCGAAAGGCACCATAGAGGAAATGACGTATGCCTGATAGAGAGGAGAGGTGAGGAAGATGAAGGATAGGAGAGGAACGGAAAAGAAAGGGGGAGGGAGAGGACTTGTGAGGAAAGGATAGGGGTGGAGAGAATCGGAAAGAAGAGGAGGGGAAAGGGAGAGAGAAGACAGGAAAAGGAATGGAGAGGATGCGAAAAGGAAAGGAGGGAAAGGAGAGAAGAGGAGAGGGAAAGAGAGTAGGTGAGAGGAGATATGTACGGTATATCTGCTACACAATGTTTCTTCCGACATTTTTTCCAAAATATTGTTTTTCAAGGTAAAATTTCAACTCAATACCTTATTCGGTGCGTATACAAGTTGTTGCGGAAAAAATCGGTAATTTGGGTCACATGAACCATGAATCGCATGGCCTCATATTGGAAATTAACATTTTATAATCTAAACATCACGAAGTATCACAGTGTTGTTCTTATGTTTAAACAGCTAGAAGTGAAAGGAAATCAAGTAAGTGTACATCTGTATAAAACATCCTGTTTTGTCTCTTGTTAATAAGGTTCATCTACGAACTGTATGCTGCCGGAAGTTGAACCTTATTGAAAAGTGGCGAAGTGGGCTGTTTCAATATGGACATACACAAATTTATTTGAACGCTTTTAGAATACAAACACGAATCATATAGTTTTCCTAATTCTTAAGTAATTCTAAATTGGAGCTCTACACCCTCCTACTTTGGCTTATTTGCCTATTTTAATAATGATGAATTTGCACATCTTTCAGTTTTTCAAACAGGAATAAACTTCGAATATACACGAAATCCCTTCGGTTTTTGGAACGGAGTTCCTCAGGACAGGTTGCGCTGCAGTGGGGCTAGGTTACAAAAATGCGAAAAGTACCGTAGAGAAAATGGCGTATGCCTGATGGAAGCAAGAGGAAAGTTGGGGAAAGAAAGATAAAGGATAGGAGAGGAAAAGAGAGTGAGAGGAGAGGTGGGGAAAGTATAGGAGTGGAGAGAATCGGTAAGGAAAGGTTCGTATAAGGTTCGTATGTGGCATTTTCAAGTAGCGATTTCGATTTTTTTACCGAATTCCAAAACCGCTGTTTCTTGATTCTCAACACCTCCTGCATTTCTGTTTCAAATTTATTCTTTTTGCTCGGGTCCATAAAATGTCTGTACTTTTGCGCCGCTACCGCAAAAAAAAACGTTAAGGAAATCACGTTTCTTATAACACAAAATGAAGCATTTCAATTACATAAATTAAAAAAGGCCGGTTTCGCCCATAACACTCACGGTATATAACTTTCGAAACGGTGGTGTTGCCAAATTTGAAAAAAGTTGTCCCTTCACGCCACGAGGATTGAGTAACAAGTTCATCTAATATAATTTCCTTTAACGCTCCGGTAAAGAATTCGCGTATACTTGTTCCTCCCAAGGAAAGGAGATGTCGAGACTTGTATTTTGTTTCTTGATTACCCTGGAATCCACCAAATGAAAGGATACATAAACAACCTCATTTCAGTAATTGCCGAGAATAATAGAACGTATTAGAACAAGAAGATAATCTATGTTTAAGGGTTTTCTTAAATCAAAACATCCAGTAATGCGTCCAGAGTACTGGACAAGGTTCAAGTCGTCTTGTCGTTAATATTCTTTGATATATGATTGCCATTGGAAGGCATCTTTACTATCCCGTGCTTTACAGGAATCTAAGTTGGCCACCGAGGGCTCTAAACTTTGCAGTTGTATTCCAGAAGAGAAAGGACCATCAAAAATGACTTTAAAGTCTCGCTTCCGGCGAGATTTTCATTCAATTTGTGAGTGAAATAGATTGATTGCCAGGCAAAAATAGGTTAGTTATATATGTTCCAGTTGAGAAAATTGATCATCAAGAAATAAAGAGAACATATCCCAAAAAATGGTTGAAGGATTCTGAACAAAACATATAATTGTAGTTTTTTCAGTAAACAAGAAATGACGGTCTCTTTTAGTTGAAACTTGAAATATCTGAATCAAAAGCATCTTTTTTCATCGAAAGTTAAAGTATATGTTTCAAAATTCATGTGTTTTGTTGACAGTTTGTATTTTTCATAACAAAATGAATCTTTCTGGTCCATAAATCATAATTTCGATCGAAAAATCAACTATGATTGGTTTCTATTGATTTTTTTAGTCAAGAGTAATTTTTTCTATTAGAGACCCATTGTTTTAGTCCAAGCCTAATCTGTTTGATTTGCTATTCTGAAATTGCGTGGAAAATTTATCTTCTCTTCTTGTTGAGAGTAAAGCTTTCAACTGAAAACCTACGTATTATTTTTCTGGATAAAAGTTGATATTTTAATTGATGTCAGATATTTTCAAATTGGAAATTCGTTGACAGATATTTATATCACTCCTATAGACAAAAACTTGAATCACTCCTTTCAAAATACAATTTTTTGTTTAAAGAATAATCTGTTTTTAAAAAACTTGTTATTTCATTATTGGTTGCAAAGAAGTTTTTAACTTTAACTTAGCCGGAGACTAACTAACTCTGTGGTGCGTGAGCATATATACACTTGATGATAGTGGTATATGTTATACACTTGATGAGTGGTGTACCCCTTAATATTATTTGGAAGCAGCATCGTAGCTGAAAAAAAATCACTTCAAATAACAGTAGGCACTGAACACGCACTTCTTTTTTCACCGGCATACGCGACACGGCACGATGGACGCGATTGCCCGCAGTTATAGGTTAGGGGCTTTACCACGCTTTGCATGCAAGCGGGAAAGCCCGTTCGAGTGGACGAGATTATTGAATGTGGAAAAACGACTCATTTATTTAACTTTCGTGAGCAGACAGATGAAGGCGGAACTGGAGATCGGTAATCGGATCGGATGTACAGTCGATCGCGTGTGGTCGCTGGCATCGGCGCCGCGTCTGCGCAGCACACCATTATACTCAAAAAGTGCGCGCGCTTTTTGAATTTCTCATTTTGACTCAGAATTCGATTCTTAAATAAACTAATATTGCAATGTTACATATACGTACTACCAGAACATTTTTCTTTATATATGTTAAACATTCAGAAATGAAAATGAGAAATTTAAATGTACTTTTTGCATAAAAATAAAAATGGTAGATTTTTTCGATACAGACGTTCTAAGTTTTTGATTTCACAGCATATATTTGAATACATGAAATATATTTTTGAAAATTAAAATTTAGATTTCATAAATATGAGCGCTTAAAAATAACTAATTTCTAATCGACGGTATAATTTATCGTTGGAAATTGAAATTGGAGACCAAAATTTCCTCCCTTTTACTAACTGAAAATGTTACAAACAAAAAAATGTTCTGTCCCGAATAGGAATAAAAAAACCTCGATAAAATCCATAAAAAATAGAGTTTGGAAATGGAACATGTTCTGTGTGCCATTTGCGTTGATAATGAAACGTGTAATTCTTTCTTTATGAAAGATTTCAGTTTGAAATTACAGTTCATGAATTTAAAAACCATTGAATTGCACAAATTTGGGCGTGTAAAAATATTTGAGTTCAAAAATTTGCTTATACATTTTTATGACGAACTTTGAAGTATTCCATATTAATCATAATAATTATTACGGTTGATATGAAATTGTTTTATTATGACATAATTCTGCGCAATGGATCACATCGCCTATTTATCAATATAAGACATTCATGCTAGTATCCATCAGTTGATGCATGTCTCGAAGACTTCAATATTATATCAATCTTATTTCTTCAAACATTACAAACTTTTGTTTATGTTACACATCTGCGATGTGTCGCAATTCGATAAATGTATCATATTAAAAACGTATATAATATATAATAGCAATGCATAATATGTTTAAGAGCGAGTCATATGCCTCGCACTTACGTGCCTCTCAAATTGTGCCTCGTACAAAATGCGACGCATATGCCTCGTACAAAATGCGACGCATATGCCTCGCACAAAATACGGCGCTTTCGGACCACACCCTGCATGCACGGCGTGCCTCGCACGATTGTTATCTGGGTCAAAAAAGACCCGCAGTGTGGTCGAAACGTTTAGGACTGTTAAAAAAGTGAATAAAATGTGTCTGTCATTGTTGCTCTGTGGGGTCCTTTTTCCTGAATATTTTCTTTCGCAGATGTTTGATAAAGCGATTATTTTATTGAACATATAATAAAATATGTTTTGTCTGAGATCTATATTGTCAATGAGCGAGTTGACAGAAGTCGCAGCATAACGGACAAGTGTAGGGGTCAGAAGCGCATCTGTATTCTTAAAGTTATTAGAAGAAGTAAATATCTGTAAAGCGATTTTCGCAGCCTACTGTATATTGCCTATTCTTCTTGTTTCAGTATCTCTTGTCGTCTGGAAAAGATTCATTGATCAAATTGTGGGAACTATCTACTAGTAGATGTCTCATTGCATATACTGGTGCTGGAACAACAGGTAAATACGACTAAAGTTCACTTCATTATATATTTAATTTTTTCATATACAATTTTAGAATCCAATCAACTTTTATCACACTTAGAGGGTAAAGGCTATTAAAAATACAACATTTTGTTTGCACGCCAGATATCCTACCAAAATGAATTTCTTTCTTTGCATTTGGAAATAAAAAGTGACACAAGCGCCATGCAGATTCAAGCAATGTCACCCGTTAAAAACGAAATTAATAGATTCATGCGAATCGAAATATTTAAAACATTCAGCTTTTGACCGAAATTACTTCATTTTGTGCGTCATTTTCTATGTTGATCTGATTTCCCAAAAAACTTCTATACTCCCATAGAGCCGTCCTTGAAAAAGAATTTGTACAGTTTTGTTACCTTGACAAATGAATCATCAATATTTCATTGTAGCCAACTTCATTTTAGAGATATTGATGATATTGCATACCAACGTTCGTCAAACCTTGCCTCCCATGAGGTTCCTTTTCTGCTATGATACTTGTTCATTTTTTTGTAAGGTTTAGAATAAAATTGTGAACGCTTGTAACTTAACTTGGTCAAATGTGAATTAACATTCACTTAAAGGATCTTATATATAATGCCCCGCAAACTACCACTAGACTGTCGAGTAGAACAGGTCAGTTGATTAATAATTTGAGCACAATTCATGAATTGAAATACCAAACAATTCCTCGATCATTGCGATTTTCCTCTATAGAAAACAAATGGTGAGAGCACGGGGGAGAGCACTCATCAGAAAATTATAAATACGGTAATGAAAATCCCGACTTTACGGGAACCCACACGGTTGTCATCATTTACTGTGACATTAACTCAGAAACAGTTCTAGTTTCTTATTTGGCTCATGGTGTTGATCATCCTACGAATAATATCTCAGCCACGATAGAGGTTATAAGTTGTATGTACGTTTGAGCATGTGTGGCGTAGACAGTGTGATGATATTCGTCCGTCTAGCGTTCGGTGGGTGAACTGCGTGGCAACCTCGGCACATGGACCCTCTATCCGCAACCTGAGTATGCGTTTGGTGGCTTTGTCATAGGCCTATCAGTTTGATTCCAAATAATAATAATGATAATAATAACATATAATAATATTATATGTATATAAAATAAAACATTGGTTTCACAACCACCGCAGGGTCCACCTGGAAGCAACTGTCACTTTGGAAAAATAACACAAGCACGACGAAATCACAATGAAGGGCCGACGAAACCCTCGTGTGTCTCAAGGACACGGAGTGACCCAAGTATGACTGCTCTTTGCATCTATCCTGCAAGTGCCACGGCATGTTTTCGGCACACGGGTGTGGCTTCAGGTTACTAACCAGTGAGGG
Organism: Neuroterus valhalla; assembly: GCA_011762715.2. NCBI lineage: Eukaryota > Metazoa > Arthropoda > Insecta > Hymenoptera > Cynipidae > Neuroterus > Neuroterus valhalla. The sequence continues at coordinate 10,392 of WSXT02173282.1, read as the reverse complement.
CATCGCACCTCCAAGATGAGAACATGTAATTTAACTAAATATCCTTGATGATGTCGCTGTAGGTGTTCTCTGAAATCTTTTTACCTCTCCTTTTTCTCGGTTTCCTTGCCTCTGATATTGTAGTCGGCCAGGGCCGAGAACCCGATCACGAACATGGTTCAGTCACGGTCGTCAAGGAGCACGATGTGGGGTCTTGTGTGCTGGATAGGGGCTATTGTCGAAAAATCTAAGTTCCAGTAGATTCGGCATTCCTTGTTCTCAACAATAGACTCTATTCCCCTTGAAGCGTTCAGCGGGTCATAGTCGCGGCCAACGCCATAGGAGTGACAAAGGTGGTAGTAAAGCACTCTTAAGGCAGCTTTGTATCTGTACAGGTACGTCTTTCCTGCGTGAATAGGGCAATTGGATAGTATATTCCAAAGGTGCTCAGGGGGTTTGAGACACGCCCTGCGCCTATCGATAGAAACCTCTTGACGTAATACGCTTCTACGGTATGCTAAGGTGGAAATCACACCGCCCTGACACGCAAAAATGAAACTCTCGGTTCCTAAATTGAGTCCAGGTGATTTCAGAAAAGCAAACGTTGCCTCATGTGACAAGGATTGTTCTTTCACAATTTTGTAAAATTTTCCGTGCATCATCTTGTCTTCATGTTGTTTCAGGAAGTTTTTCGCCTCCGATTTCTTCACCTGTGCTTTGAGAAGTGAGGCATCTTGATGGTGTAATGCACTGTCCTTACTCCTGATGTTGAGTTCCAGGCCAAGGTTTTTAGCTGCCTTCTCCGCGGGTTTGTAAAGGAACGCTCCTTCCCCACTCATTTTGAGATTCCTGACCATTGCCAGGAGAGGATCTCTACCGTTCGCAATCATATGAACAGTACTTAGAATGATTGGGTTGTATAGGCATTCAAGATTGCGAAGCCCGCGTCCGCCTTCACGGCGTGTGATGTATAAGCGCGGAACGGACGAGATGATATCCACCAAAAGTTCCTAATACACTCTGCACTAGCAGCGGAAAGTTCTTCGTGACCCTTAATACTTTCTTTACTTCCTCAGCAGTGATTGCTGAACATTCCCTCTCGGATAATGTGAGGTTATTGCACAGCTCCTTGAAACGTATGATATTCTTAGTGCCTTCATTCAATGGATGCTTCACTTCGTAAATCTCCCTCCAAAATGTCTCAACTTCTTCCGACTTTGGTGGCTTTTCGACAAGAACAGGAGGATCGCTAAAGAGGCGCGATGGGTCAGCGAGAAACTTGATTTTCTCTGACCCATCCCTCCTCTTTTTAATTCTCCTCCTTGCCAGATTTTTTGTAGCCAATCACACACTGCATGCGGGACGCGTTTTGTCTTGACCAGCCAATCTTCTTGTTTACTTGATGCAAGCGCTTTTTGGGTTTTTCATTAATAGTTGGTTTGGACCTTCGATTTGAATCAGCCAAAGCTCTCGCCGCATCATAAACTAAACAAGTGATGGTCCAGAGGTCGGCATCTTCTAAGAGATCTTCACGAAGGGTAGCATCCATCTCAGCCAGATCATGGGGCTTGGGAGAAACCTGAATTTTAACGTTTCTCCTTGTCCTAGAATCGCCTTCGTATCTCAAGTGGAGCCTTGTTTCAGCAGTTGGTCTCACAGAGTGTGCAGGCGCACCATGTAACCTCTGCGGTTAGGGACAGTACCGGCATCATAGCAACTAAGCAGGTCATTATCGAGTTGATCCGTCACCAAATATATGCTTATGCATATATTTGATAAAAATTTGTTTAATTACAATCAGTTCTCTCAGCGATTCAAAGCCTTAACATACCCGCTTGCCAGCACTATGTTTAGTCTTTTGTGAGTAGAATAAAGAGGCCTGTCACCTCAGATCGCTCCACATTCATAAGAAGTCACGAAAAGCACGTATAACTTTTTCAATTCGATTCTCTTTCAATACTTCAAAGCTGGATTACATCACTTACTTTAAAAAAAGTGTATACTGAGACCTACAGACAGACAAAGAAACAATATTGAAAATTTCGTAAGCATTGCGCAAGGTTACCTTCCCCCTTAGACAATCCATATTTGCTTGAAAATGTACTTAACGATCATTTTTTCTAGGCAAGCAAGAACACAAAGCACAAGCTGTTTTCAATCACACAGAGGATTACGTAATGTTCCCAGATGAAGCAACAACGTCATTGTGTGCTTGGAATTCGAGGAATGCATCGAGGAAACAATTACTATCACTTGGGCACAATGGTCCAGTAAGATTGATTGTTCATTCTCCGGTAGCACCTGCTTTCTTAACATGTAGCGATGACTTTAGAGCTAGATTCTGGTTTAGGAGAATGCCTACCCATTAACATGAAATAATAAAAATATAAACTACGTTTTGTTATTGTACATAAGGTATGCAATGAAATATTCAAATATAATAACAATGCATGATAAAACTAGGTCTCAAGTCCTTGATGACATTTATTCTTATTATTCTTCTTCCTACTGAATAGTTACATTTCAACTCAACCTTCATTTCCGCGTCAATATTCTTGAATTTTTGTGACACAACGAAAAAGAAGTGAGATGGAAATCCCCTTATACTAGATAATCTCAACTTACTGAAAAACTGGCAAAAAATGTTAACTATTTTTTCAGCATAATATTTCAGCAGAAATACTACATTCCGGAGTTCCTTCGAAATATGATGTATGCTTAGTATGTTAAGAGCATACGATTAGTTTTTTCAAAGTTTAATGGAATAAATTTATTTCCACAAAGGGTTCTTCCTCTATTATTTATAAATAATTGAGGACTTATCATTTGACATTACATTTTCCAACGGTGGATTATAGGAAAATTGTTAAAAATAGTGTAAATTTGTAGTTAATGAAAAGCTCCAAATATATTTTTGTTTTCAAAGATATCATATTTCGATGTTTTGATCAGCTATTTTGATAGATATCATTTTGAAGACCAAGGTACATGTGGTGTCAGCTGAAAGTCTTGCACTGACTCGAAAACGAATGATGAGGCAATGAAATTAATACATGATGAAGTTAACAATGTGAATAAAGTTAAGGTGAAAGTTTATTCACAATAGGAAGCAAGTTGGGTTTAAATTGAGTTTAGTCCAATTATTTTACGACCAAAAAGTAAAAAATCACTGGTGGATTTTCGGATAAACATAGTATATCATTTTTATGTTCAGGTTATTCTATGTATTTGTATTTGAATATCTATGAATGGAGCTTCTGTAACCTCAACTTTACTCTCTAGGTTTAGTAAATGATGAGAATCAGGGTCTTTTCTACACTATTCAGAGTATCTCTGGGTAAAAAGGACACCCTTTGCCTTTTCTCTGTAGTAGTGTCTCAAGTTTCATCCAGAGTTTTGCGGGCAGTGCTGAATGAGTCAGAGAAAGGAAGGGCAACATAGGGGCAGGGGTCTTTATTCCGGATTTCTGCTGCGGCGTCCGATGCTTTATTTCTCGTAATACCATTATTTCCGAAAAACCATACTAGGATGACTAAGATCTTTAGTTTGTCTAGGACAACTGGGCGATTTTCTAATAATAAAGACGAAGTAAGCATTCATGGCACCAAAGCTTTAATTTGAAACATTTCGCAGGGCACTATATGAATCCGTAATAATTACTGATTCAGAAAACAAAAACGAAACAGACCATAACCAGCTGTTGATTAAGGTATTTATTTTGAACTGTGTCTATAAATATAAATGTTGTCCTGGAACTCATTTTTTACTAGGTCTCGCAAAGGACTTTTTCAAACTAGTCTGCCTATTGCTGTGGTAATATAAGAAGAAAGTAGCAGGTTTTCGTATACAAATTCATCCGAAGCGTGTGTTTCTGATCCACGAATTCTATATTTAAAGTCTTTAATATTTCCAAATCCATTTAGTAGGATAAATCTATTTCTAATACGACATTAAATAATTCAAACACGTTCAGATCGTAAAAGTAACATATCCAGGAGTTTTTTTTTTTTTTTTTTTTTTTTTTTTTTTTTTTTTTTTTTTTTTTTTTTTTTTTGAGGAGTAAAAAACGGAGAAATGCTCATGCACTAACCACATTCGAACTTTGGGGACCACAAGCACGGCCCGCAAGGAACGACTGTGAGAGTGGGACTCATCGAGCGGCACCTACCCACTAAACCTTAAAACTCCTTTTTTCCTGCCAACTCATTTCCCCGGAACCGCTTATCGCATTACTTCAGGGAAATAGGGGTAAGACCAGTACACCGAGCTCCAGCATCCTCTTGATTCATGGCTACTTGCTCTTCTGTCTTCTGAATCCTTGCCTCCTCCAACAAGCACGCATCGTCTTCAGCAGTGCTTTAACAGCACTCGGGCTCGTCGGCCTTCGGCTTGTTGCAGAGGAGGATCAAAGATCGACTTCTCTCTCACGATCTTTCTCTTCCATCTTCCTGATCCTCAATACGTTTTCCACGTATTGAGCTACGTTGTTCCAATTGTCGCGGGAGTTTATCATCAGCCCTAAGATATTGTCTGGCGTGATGCATGCGTTCACTTCCGTCTCGACCCGACTCTTCTCAGCTGCCCGTCTGCTGCATTCGAAAAACGTATGCTCAACATCATCAGCTTTGTTAGGGCAGTAATCGCATTCGGGACTAGATTTCCTTTCCCTACGGTACAAGTAGGCATTGAAATGTCCATGACCAGACAGAAACTGAGCGAGGAAAAAGTTTACCTCACCATGCTTCCTACTCATCCACGACCTAAGATTACCTACTAACCTCACAGTCCATCGTCCCCTTGGGTCCGCTTTCCACTGTTCCTCCCAATGCTGAAGAGTTGATGCTCTTTCACGAGTAGCAACGCTATCGTCAAATTGATTACGCTGCTTTGCCAAATAGGTATTCTTCCTCTCGACTGCTAAAAGGTCAATGGTGATACAACCCGCAATGACCAAAACAGCCGGACCGGACACCGACCTAAAGGCGCAAGCGACTCGGAGCGCAGCTTTACGCTGAACCCTTAGAAGCTCTTTCCTTCGGCAGGGAAATCTAAGGGCATCTGCCCACACTTCTGCTCCATACAACATGACGGAGTTTGCAACAGTCATTAAAGTCCTCCTCTTGCAGCTTCTAGGGCCTGCAATGTTCGGCATGAGCCTAGATAGCATTGCCACGATAGTCTTAGCTTTACACGCAGCCTTGGAAATCTGGATCCCAAAAGTGAGCTTTTAATCAATCCACAAACCTAGGTACTTCAGCACATTCACGGCCTCAATGCCATGCCCAGCGATATTCGCTCTAAATGGCTTGCTGAAGTACCTCTGCCTGGTAAGGACGACCAGCTCGGTCTTCTGACTAGCAAGTTGAAGACCATGTTTATGAAGCCAGGTTCCAACATTTCTTGAAACAACTTCAATCAGCCTTCTCGCTTCTTCTTCGGTCCTAGCTCTTATCATCGCCGCCAAATCGTCAGCAAATCCAATGAGCTTCGCGCCCTCCGGAAGGTCAATACGTAGAACGCCGTCATAGACCACGTTCCACATATCAGGCCGAAGAACTGACCCTTGAGCAGCTCCCGACGTTACATCAACGCAGCGCGTCCCTTTTGATGTTTCGAAGATAAGCTGCCTGTCGCTGAAGTAGCTGCCGATGATACACAGCAGATAATCAGGTACTCTGAACCTCTCCAAAGCCTCAAGCAATGCCAACCCATCGCAATGAGTTAAAGGCGTTCTTGACGTCGAACGTGATCATAAGGCACACACTCCTTGTTCTATGATTGCCACTGCAAGCAACTACTGTTTCTTGAAGTGCCTCACGTATGGCTCCTACCGTTGACCTGCCTTTTCTAAAACCATGCTGGTTTTCGGCCAGGCCTCCCGCTGCTTCTATGGCCGCTCATAACTTGGCCCGTAGAAGGGCCCCGGAGAGTTTTCCAATCACATCGAGCGTGCAGAGAGGTCTGTATGAGGATGCTGTGATTGGGGCCCCCTTATCCTTGTCCAGCAGAATAAGCTTCTGCTTATTCCAACTCGCACAGAAAACTCCAGCTGAGAGGCAAGTACTGAACAAGTTGAGTAGCAAGGAAGGAAACTCTTTTGCCATCAACCTGATCACCTCAGGTGGTATTCCATCAGGCCCCGGTGCCTTACCACAGGATATCTTTGAGGCTGCCACCCACAATTCCTCTTTAGTAAAAAGAGGGATCGCTTCGAGCAGGGATTCCTCTACGATAACCCTTGGCGGGTGGGCAAGGAATAGCTCCTGAATGATCTTCTCCATCATGGCAGGTTCCTGAATCGCGATAGGCGCTCGCCCAAACATCTTACCGGTCACAATCTGATAGCCAAGACCCCAAATATCACGATCAAAAGACTCCTGAATTTCGATCCATTTGGAATGTTTACTACCACTGATAGCTCGATTCAATACCTTCTTGGCACACACATAATCCCTGTTAGCCTGAGTCGCATCCAATCTTCTTCTCCGAGTCTTTGCAATCTTGCGCTTCAGTCTGAAGCAGACACGCCGAAGTTCCGCAATCTCCTGAGCCGACCAGTACACCGGCGCACAGTGGACTGAAACGGCAAAAAAAGTGCCAAAACTTTTGCATATGAAGGATTCGAGTTGAAATCAACTTAAAATACATATTTATAAATTTTTCCGGTGGAAATAACGATTTTCCTATGAAAATCCACGAAAATCGCACTTCTAGCAAGCATACAGTAATACAGTCCCTTTGCTCGAGCGTGTGACACACATATGTTATGTATTTTTCAGTGAGGAAGTCGAATCAGTTACCTACGGAATGATATTTATACATTTTTCCGGCGAAAACCGCGATTTTCCGGTCAAAATTCACGAAAATCGCACTTCTAGGAAGCAAACAGTAATACATTTCTTCTGCTTGAGCATGTAACATACATTTGTTACGTATTTTCAACGAGGAATCCGAATCTGTTACCTACGGAATGATATTTATACATTTTTCCGGTAGAATTCCGATCAAAATCCACGAAAATCGCTTTGCTAGTAAGCAAACATTAATACATTTCCTTTGCTCGAGCATGTAACACATTTGTTATAAATTTTTCCTCTGGAAGTCGCGATTTTCCTATGAAAATCCACGAAAATTGCATTTCTAGCAAGAGAACAGTAATACAGTTTCTTGCTAGAGCATGGGACACATATATGTTATGTATATGCACTTCTAGCAAACAAGCAGTTATACATTTTCTTTAAACGAGCGTGCAACACTTATTTGTTACGTATTTTTAAACGAGGGAGCCCAAGCTGTTACCTACGGAACGATATTTATACATTTTGCCGGTGGAAATCGCGATTCTCCGATCAAAATCCACGGAAATCGAACTTCTAGCAAGCAAACATTAATACATTTCCTTTGCTCGAGAATTTTACACACAATTTATATGTATTTTTCAACGAGGAATCGGAATCCATTGCCTTAAGAAAAGTATTTTTAAATTTCTGTAGTGGAAATCGCGATTTTCCGATGAAAATCCACGAAAATCGCGCTTCTAGCAAGCAAACAGTAATACAATTCCTTGCTTGAGCATGTGCTACACATATTTTATGTATTTTTCAACTAGGAATCCGAACCCTTTCCCTCCGGAACGATATTCATACATCTTTCCTGTGAAAATTGCGATTTCCCGATGAAAATTCAAGAAAATTGCACTTCTAGCAGGCAAACAGCTATTCATTAACTATGCATCAGCAGTTGACATATATTTCTCTCATTTTCTGCGAAATAATAATAAAATGTACAAGAGATGTGAGGTTTCGTAATATTCAACCCGAAATACAAATATATTCATTATTTGAAAAAATATATTCCAAAAGGTTCACTCGAATCGAGTTACAACAAGCTGTATCCTCTCTATATGTAATGTTTTTGTTATCTGCACCTGAGGTAATAGGATCAAAATTTTATCAATAACTTTCAATTATAAAAATGTTTCTACTTTTGCGAATGGCATTAATTTTTTGTATGATTTAATGTATGGTCTGTATTTTCCCTAATTTGAGGGTGCTTTCAAAAATGAATTCAAAATTGAGATTCGTCAGAAATTTTAGAACTGTGTACACTTGTCATTGAATGTGAATCTGTATGAATTACATGATTGAATACATCGTTCGTTTATACTCCCTCACAGTAAAATATTAATTCTGCATAAAATTACTATAGAACAGTTGAATAAAGTATTTTTAATTTCATGTTAATATTCTTATTTAAGATGTAGATATCGCGATTTCCACCGGCAAAATTTAAAAATATCATTCCGTAGGCTACAAATTCGGATTCTTCGTTGAAAAATACATTACAAATGTGTGTCACATGCTCGAGCAAAGGGACTGTATTACTGTTTGCTTGCTAGAAGTGCGATTTTCGTGGATTTTCATAGGAAAATCGCTATTTCCACCGGAAATATTGATAAATATCGTTCCGTAGGCAATGGATTCATATTTCTCGCTGATAAATACGTGACATATGTGTGTCACAAGCTCGAGTAGAGAAACTGTATTACTGTTTGCTTGCTAGAAGAACGATTTTCGTGGATTTTCATAGGGAAATCGCTATTTCCACTGGAAAAATTGATAAATATCGTTCCGTAGGCAACAGATTCGGCTTCCTCGCTGAAAAATACATAACACATGTGTGTCACATGCTCGAGCAAAGGGACTGTATTACTGTTTGCTTGCTAGAAGTGCGATTTTCGTGGATGTTCAGCGGAGAGTCGCGATTTCCACCGGAAAAGTGTATAAATAACGTTCCGTAGGTAACAGATTCGGATTCCTTGTTTTTTAATACGTAAAAAACATGTATCATATATTAAAATATGTTTAGCATTAAAATTTGGTTCGCGGAAAACGTATTTTTGTGGTTAAAGCTCGTTGAAAACGCGTGTTTTTACTTAAGAAACAGTAACGATATCATATCGAGGGAAGCGGATTTAAATTCCTTATTCAAAAATACATCGAAAACATGTATTAAAAGTTAATTTTAACTCGAATCCTCCATATGCAAAAGTTTTGGCACTTTTTTGCCGTTTCAGTCCACTGTGCGGCGGCTTCTGGTGCTTCGAAGACCTTCTGGGCATCGAAGCATTACACCCTTGCTCGATCAATTCCATTAAAGCCTTTGACAAACCCTCAGCATCCGAACTGGCCAGCGCTGCACTTGTCGATTCCACAAGCATGCTTCCACCTTTCAACATATCCAGGAGTGGATGATTCATGTTTTAAAAGGTTTTGGAGATGTTTTTTGGTCACAAAGCAACATCTTTTTCTGAAAAAAGGTTCAGAGCATTCTGACATCGTCACGTTGATAGGGTTGCTGGTCCTTGTGATCGACAGCTAATCTTAGTACTTTGTTACAAATTTTGCCTACTTTGCAAAGTATTTATAAAGTGCGTAGTCATAAGAATGGAATCCGTATTCAAAACATCCTACCAGGTGCCTCTCAAAACTTCAGAAATATTCAGGATTTTCAAAATATTATTGCACAAGTACATAATGTGGAATTGAAAAGATAATCTGAAGTCGAGAATAGTACCCAAGAATCTGGCATGGGGAGACGGGAGAGATTAGGATGTTGTTAAGTAAATGAGTATAGGCTAGATTAGAGGTATCAACGTTCCTTCTATTGAAGAAAACCAATGTTGTTTTGTATAGGACAAACTTCGAGACCTCTTTGTGCTCAAAATTGCGCAATTGCATACAGGCATCGTCAGAGAAATTCAATACAGACTGCAGCTGATAGGCAGATAATAGCAATCTCATCCAAAAAATCGACGATACTGCAATTTTTAGGAGTTTGGACATTTTTCTGGCATAAATACAGGGTGTCACAGAACTCTAGGTGAATTCCCATATTTTTGAATCCCTCTTTGAGACCGACACCGAAAATAATAAAAAAAATAATACTCTGAACCATTTTAAGACGTATTTGAATGTGTTTTCCAATTGAATTCAGAGAGGGCTATGTAGGGAGTCTTGTTTTAAAGAAAAACACTAACGAGCTTCGAGGAAACAGAAGAGTGTCAAATAGGTACGAAGCTAGTGGTTTTATAATCAATGAAGGACTGAACTTGGTCACAAAATTAGTCTTGTTTTAAAGAAAAACACTTACGAGCTTCGAGGAAACAGAAGAGTGTCAAATAGGTAAGAAGCTAGTGGTTTTATAATGAATGGAGGACTAAACTTCGTCACGAAATTACTTCGACAATTCTCTGAACTTTTTTGGTAGTTTTTTGCATGAATGAGGCAATACTGACCAGCTTTCGAGAAATGGATAGAATTTGAATAGAAAAAAAGTAGAAGTGAACTTCTTCCACCAAAAGTTCTTAATACAATCTGGACCAGCAGCGGAGAAGTTCTTCGTGCCCCTTAA
>WSXT02173271.1:0-22433 GCA_011762715.2 Neuroterus valhalla | reverse complement strand
TTGAAAATATGGACATGTTATTTTGGAGCGGACAAACATTTGTTTCCATTTAAGTAGTTGGTGGTCAATATAATATTGAAATTCCATAGTAACAGTAATTCCATAAACAGATACTTGTTTCGACGGACGTGACATACTGAAATGAACTCTCAGGCTTTCGCGAGGCTTCAGAGTTCGAAATTTCTAATCCATTTTACAATTAGGTGATAGTGCTTTGGAAGGACAATAACATGGACTAACAAATACATTAGAGGTACTGTCCTTCCACGATAAGTAAATGAGAAGGCGGATATTGATATGGAAACACCAAATGAGGAAGCGCGCCAAAATGATGAAATTTAAAATTAATGATTACATTGTTTGAATGTATGGACTCATATTCACAATATGCTTTGATAAATTTTATTAATGCTTAATACTTCATTTTTTGAATTGATCTAAGCTTTGTTGTATTTATTTATGAAAATAGATTCAATGATTCTGCTTTTGTGATTCTTCCTTTCTCGATCTAAAATCTTAATATTTTCAAGTTCAAAATCAGAATGATGGTTAAGTTGCCCCGCATGTTGTGATAAGCCAGTTTTCGGATTTTCTAATTTACAATCACGTTTATGTTCGCTGACGCGAGTGTTAATCTTCTACCAGTTTCACCAATATAAACTTTGTTGCAGCCTTTACAATTTATCAAATACACAATTCCAGATAAGTTGTCTTTGCTATCCATATTTTTGTTCTTGAAAAAAGAGCATCGATTCAGAGTATTATTGTTTGTGAAATAAACATTTATATTGTATTTTTTAAGAGAACATCTAAGACGTTCAGAAAGACCTTCGACATATGGTAAGGAGACTTTGAGGTCAGTCTTCTTTTACGTTTCAATCCATTTTTCATTTTTCAAAGATATAATGTTATTTTCAATTAATCTAGGTTTTCTTTTCGGCATTGAATATCGCTTAACCTTACACATCTGTCAATAAGACCTTTATATAGACAAACTTTCTGACTAAATAAATGGTGAGAATGATAGTTTAAATAACGTCCTGACAATTAAGTTTCTTGTAGCAATTGATAATTAAGTTTCCTTCAGGAGTTTTAATAATCATTAAGTCTGAGGCCTCGAAAAAGCCTGAGAGTTCATTCCAATATATCACGTCCGTCGAAACAAAAATCTGTTATTATCTGCCCAATGTGAAGACGTGGAAATCTTGTCTTTCTCTCCTCGAAGAAATAATTCCGTCACTATGCCAAATATTCCTTGAAAAATTCTTTATAAGTTTGGAGCAATTTAAATAGTTTCACTCCACCTGACCCTAAAGCCAACTACGTGCATCTACATTTTCTAGGAAATTAATTATTGTGGGTCAATATAATCTGCACCCCCCCCCCCCTCCCTCCCGTACAGAATTTGAACAATCCTCGGAATGTGAAGACGATTAGTGATGATCGTCGAAGGCCCGCGGAACCTTGGTTTTTTTACCCGGGGTCAAATGTCTATTTTTCAAAATTTAAAATAAACTGGAGAACAGTAGATGTCATGATGAGAATATATTGCTCAAATCCGAAGATGTTCCAAAAAAGATGTGGCGACATCTGTCTGTGTCCGGTCGGCTGTGTCCTGTCCGTCTGTATGTATGCATGTGTGTGCATGCATGTGTGTATGTTTGCATACATGTATGTATGTATGTTTGTCCTTCTGTTCGTTGTCTGCCGACGCGATAGACAAACAACAAGGGAGGAAGAAGAGACGATTCTTTAGCTCCGTTTCGAAATAAAATGTAAAGAGTCCGATTTTTCAAATTTTAATCGAACTGAATCATACTCGAGCACGGAGCGTGAGTGTCGTAATTAGATTGTGTCAGACCCACAGGAGTTTTAAGAAGATCATGTCGACACCTCTACTTATTGTTTCATTTACTTAACAAATATCATTCACTAAATAAAGTTGAATCGATCACGCAGCGCGAAGCACGAAACATTCTTATTACAAAACGTCAAACATACTACGGGTGTCAAGTGCGCTCAAACATTGCGTAAAACGCGGTTTGCTTTGTACTAACTTTTCTCAATACTGAACGTTTTATTACGCCAGTCGACCTCGGCCCTTTATTCCCTTCTACCTAGAGAGCCTCAAGGCAGAGAGTTGCGAACTTGGTCAGCGATTCACCGGGACCAATCAGCGCTGAGCTGGTTCTCCCACTTTTCTGCTTGGGGCAAATGGGGCTCTCTAGTATGAGTGCAAGATGTCCGCGATCCACTTCGACCAATCAGCGCGGAGCAAGTTCGCAACTCTCTACCTTGAGGCTCTCTACTTCTACCTATCAATTGACCGTAACGTCCTAAATGCTTTGTACGGTTTCCAGGATTCTCGAAAACCAAAGTACTCAGACCTTGATCTTGAACCCAAAAAGAAAGCTTGTAACGGAAAACTATAATTTATGGCAGATGGCGCTAATACCTCATTCCAGGTAAGGACCCTCTAGACAAGGACGCACTGATTAGATTGCTTATTACAGATTGGCCAAAATCAGTTCGTTGATGAGGAAGAGAGAAAGGGAGAGAGTAGGAGAGATGCTGAAGTAAGAGTTTCGACTCCAACTTCGGCTATTTTGGTGCGGAGCGGGGGAACATTAGCGCGTTTTTCCTTAGAGGGTCCTTACTTCTAGCACATTGTGCATCGTACGCACCAGAACTGGCCCTAACTGTCGAGAACCGCACGTGGTAATTTTGGATATCTTAACTAATTGTCAATGTTTCGAGCACGATTAAGGAGCAAAGTGCTTTATATTCCATATTTTCGATGCGCTCGAAAATTTTGTCGTTTAGTATTCCAGTGTTGCAAGAACAAGAGTGCAGTGAAGCCGTGTTTTCAAATCTGGTCTCCTGCACTTCTCTTCATGCAAATTATAAATGCCTCCAAATTCAGTGAATTTACTATCAAATTAGATAAAAGCTGTCGAGAAATGGCATGGCTAGAAATCAGTCGTAAACTAGGATCAACCTTGGGCAGGGCTCAGCAACCTAGCCTTGTGATCGAAACTGATCCTGGCTTGATGTAGCCTTTCATTTGAGCCTAACCCGATTTTAATCACTAGATCAAGACCTAGGTTTGCCATGCTTAAGGCCAGATAGACCCATGACGAAATGTCCAAACAAGTGAAATTGACAAGATTCTTAGATAAGAGGACTTTCGACCAGGGGTAGGTTTAATACAAATAATATAATGCCTACAATAATAAAAGATATATTCTGTTTCATAATACTGCTATACTTAACAAGAAAACTGAGAAAAACTGCCAACGTCAAGAACAAGCCGATAGAAAACTTCATTTTCACTAATTTCCAATAGAGTAAGACTTGCACAGTCAAGAATTTGGTGAGCAACTGAAGTTTCATCAGAGTAGGCATGTATATATATGCTAATCGCTATCATATACCTTCCACCCAAATTGAATACACATTTGTCATACAGATGGAAGAAGCGGAAATTGTTTTCCTCTGATATTTGAATTTCATGAATCTTTTTCTTTATCAAAAGGTTCAACCTTGGCTGAACGTGTCGTACGGAATTGAGTTCACCTTTAAGAATTAAAGATTATTTGTCATATATTTGTTAACAGAATTAACTCATGAATGTTTTGATCATTTTTTTACTGGATATATTTATGAGAAAATTTTCCGCGTACTTCTGGTCCATTCTAAAACTGTGAAGCCGCATTCCCGGAATTCATATTCTATCCTGCAAAAAAAATTATATCGATAATTGTTTTAATAAACAGTACATTCATAAATTACGTGACACATTTTCGTTTTTTTTTTTCATACCTTCTACCCCCCTGATCTAATAGGTCGTTGGTAATAATTTAATCCGATCCGTTTCGAATTCGTATTTTCAGATAATGAAGACAAATTATTGGGATAAAAATCCAATCTCCAACTAAAAGAAAAAGAATTTCACTCAGAGTATCATATTCTCAGGCCAAATAGATTGATTTTTTACCGTAGAACTCCGTTCCTAACCAAAAGGTAAATTTTACTCGAAAAAGATAGAATTCCCATCTTGAGAGATCTAATCTTATCTACCAAAGCAAGAATTTTTTCAATCGGAGGAAATATAAATTTCCGACAAAGTATTTGAATTTTTAACTGAATAACGGGATCCCAAACAAAAAAGTTTAATTCCTAATCAGATGGTTGAATGCTTCAAAAAATGGCCGACTTTTCAATCGAAAAGCTCACTCCGTATTAAAAAGGTGAAATTCCAAGCAAATAGTTTGAATTAGATTAATCGTTTTAATTCTCAATCAGATAGTAAATTTCCTTGAGAGAAAATACAGATTTTTCAGAAACAATTAACTTTCCAACCCACAAAGTTTGATCTTTTAACAAAAAAGTCCATTCCCAAGCAAGATAGATGAATTTGGATCCATTTAGAATCACATGCTGCATGTTTCTCTTTTTCCGGTAAGTTTTCAATGCAGCATGTCTCCCTCAAAGCATATTTTCCTTGCAGCAATTTCCTTGCAACAAGTCTCCCCTCAGGTATATCTTGTTTCTGGTAAGTGTCCTCAGAGGCGTGTTTCTCCTTCAACGAGTCTTCCACAAGTCGTATGAGACGAGTCTCCTATGCTGAAAGTCTTTCTCAAGTAAAGTCTTCATCTTACGTGGACTTGTATGTGGCGAGTCTTCCTTGAGGAATTTCTCCCTTCCTGGCCCACTCCCTCGCAATGAGTCTCTTCTGAGACATGTCTCCCTTTCCATGAGTGTCCTTTGAGACATGCTCTTTTGGCAAGGCTTTCTTGCGGAAAATCTTTTATGTGGCGAATTTCCCTTGCAGCGTGTCTTCTTCTCGGTGTGTTTTCCAAGAAGATTGCTAATTTTGCGGCGAGCCTTCCTGACTGATGGGATTCATTAGGTGGCCGACACATTCTGAAAACTACATGTTTTTTACAACTTACAATTATCCTTGAATGTGGAACAAGCCAACGTGTTTAAAAGGTCGTAGATTTTATGTATGGTTATTTTGAGGCTAGAATGCATATTTCACTGGATGATGAAATTTGCGAACCTGGCGGATTTCCGCAATCTTTTCTCTGTATAAATATCGAACACAAATAATTTACATGAATGTATCACGCATTGATACTTACCCAACGAGAGCTTATGTTCAAAACCATTGACAGGACGGAATAACTACTATTTTTCAGACAATGGTTCAATCAAATATTGAGGGCGACTTATATGAGATGAAAATCCCGTGTAATGTTGCTGGTATCCCATCGGACGCCTCCCTAAGTTGCGGATAGAGGAATGCCTCCCAGATATATGTGGTACCTGGGGAATTAAATACCCAGGGCGGACAAAAACCAGCTAGGGGAAGAAACTCCAAATAAAAATCAACAATGAGTAGGTTTATGAAAAACGAAGTACCCCAAAGGAGTAAAAATTTCCCCGACGGTCCCGATCGGGTGCAAGCCCCGGTGGCCGGTGCCAGTCCCAAAGATTTTGTGGAGGACAAAAGGAATGCCATGGAGGCTGATTTGCTAGAGAAGAGCCTAAGTGAGCAGATGCTCGGCGGTGAAGTAGGAGTCGGGGAGACGGAAGAAGAACGGAGGAAAAGAATGCTGGAAGAATCCCAAGCAAAGCAATACATGCTTGTCGTTGAGGATTATAAGTAGAAAGACCTCGCGTCTATTATTAGGATGGAGGACATTATGGAAAAGATTAGCAGTTTCTGCATATCACATAAAAATATGCATATGACAATCCGAGAAGGACTGAATGAAGTCAAGATTACCCTTCGAAAAATGAAGTTTCATCGAGAATGCAGATTGACCATGGAATCGTGTTACAGATTTTTCCTTTGTAAGAAAATCGTGCAAACTAAGAGGGAGGAGAAAGGGACTGCAGTACTGGCAGCTTCTGTAAGCCATTCGCCTCAGGTAGTTGAGCCGGGGACTCAGACAGAAGATGACGCTGGGAAATCTCTCGCTGCAACTAAAGAGAAGAGGGAGAGGAAACCACCGTGAGTCTCCCAGACTCCAGCGCGAGAAGACCAGTGCTTGAGAGGGCGAAGAGTCGGGGGCGGAGGACTCGAGCTCGGCCTGAGGTGGTCCTAATTAAACCATCCGAGGGTTCGAGCTACGCTCAGGTCCTCCGAAATATCAAGAGGACGGTGGAACCGGTCACCCTTGGTGTATAAACCATGGGTGTCCGAAAAACCCGGGATGGTGACATCCTAACTGAAGAAGAGAACATAGAAGAGGGCAGAACGAAACTGTCATCTGCAATCAGAGAGGCAGTTGGCGCCGGGGGAAGGGAAAGTTCGTGAACTGGTCCCCCATGTCGAAGTTCTTGACCTCGACGATCTGACCAAAGGTAAAGACGTCGAAGATGCAATGAAGAAGCACTTCGGTGCCGGCATGAAGAGGAGCATGAGAGTGAACTTTAACGAGAAAGGCCTTCAGGGGTAATCTAAAGGCCTTCGCTAAGTTGAATGAGGACTTGGCCGCAAGGCTTATACGTAAAGAGCACCTGAAAGATGGGTGGGTGTCCTGAAAGTACTTCGCACTGTTACTTCTGCAACGCGAAAGGCGAAGTTTCTCGTAATGATCATCTTGCACAAACTACACAGTGCAACGTGTACCGAGAGGCGTCACCAGGAGTTAGGCCTCGGGGTGCTCTACAGTAGGCCCTGCCAAGATGTCAAAAATCAACGAGCCCGTTCACGCAGAAGTCAGCGCACCACTATACTCGACGCTACAGAGCAGATATACTCGAGTGCTGATTGCAGCGCCAGGCAGCTCACCTGCACGTCTCTTGGTGCTGCGGGCATGTGCACAGCCGCTGCTAACTTCGCACGTTCCAGGAGAGTGCCATAGCACACACATGGGCAGTGCGTAGCACAGATATACGCGTGCTAAGAAGCAGTTCCTTGCACAATGAGAAGAAGCATTGGCTGGGCATATGCGACGCACGCACGAGAGACGCACAGGAGACTCTATAGACTCTGCTCTATAGCGTCGACAATAGCGGTGCGCTGACTTTTGCGCGTTGCGTGACACTGTCGTGCTATTGAGGACGACGCGAACATCGTGGTAGGGTCAAAAGCAGGAGATCGACGGGAAACAACCTCTTTCCCAACTTGTCAAAGAGGATAAGCAGAACTCACCAGGTTTCGCGCAGGTCGAGACGCAGCCTAATCAATAATAATAATGAACATTTTCTAACCTTCAGGTCTAATAATTCGCATCAATAACAATCATAAATGATGAATAATGATATGTAATTCACTTACCTATTCGGAACGATAATTTGACAAAATTCTCCTAAATTGCCATAATTAGTAACAAAACCTGCTGCCTAATTTGTTAAATTTTGTTTTTCGTATCTTAAGAGCAGACTACAGGCACTCACGTTATCCTGTAACTAGTAAGAAGTGTAAAAAAACATGAATTCATTTACCGAAAATTTTAGGTTTCCGCCGCTGCGGGCGCTGCCTGACATATCCAGTCAATAAGAAGGGCATGCCCTTTCACCATAGCTTGTCTTACTTCTAAAGACATCGTATGAAATTGCCATATTCGACGTCGAATACACGAAACACAAAAGACTTCGCATGTACTATTCAAAAAAAAATATCTCTATTCAACTTATCACACTGTTGTTCTTAAACATAGTTCCTCTGTTTTGAACTTCCCCTGTATAGTATAGTTTATTATAGTATACTTTAGTGTATTATTGTACAGTTTTGAACAATATTTTATTATTCCAGTGTTTTGAAGCTGATGAAAAAATATTTTCTCTTCCCTTCTTCATATGCCAAATCGAAATCGAATTTCATGTGGCAAACAGCTCCGCAGTATCCGAAAAGTGATTTGGAATTTCTTTCAGATACAAAGTCTGATTTTAATTATAGTTTATCGGCGTGCCATGGAAAATCCCGATCCTGTATAAGCCAGATGAAAAATAATATCCATTGAACATAATATATTTGAATTTATTCCATTCTTCCTATTTCACTTTAGCAAATTTTAGAGGCAGATTCACAGTAAGAACAACTCAGTAGGAGATGTATTCGAGAACGTAAATGATCCAAAAATTACGGGAGTGATCGAACCCAGTTGATCTCTTACGTGTCTCCGGCCTTGAACCTAATGATTCACTGTTGCTGAGTCCGGATTCCTGCAGCTAAAAGCTAGATTTTGTCGGGGTATGACATAGTCTACACGATAACGTGCGATTTCTGCTGGAGACATTTGCCGAACATCCATTGTGTTATGTGTATTTATTTTAACTCGATGCCCCTGTTCATCATATATTGCACGAACATAATGATTCTGACATTCAACTATTGCAACGTAAAATCCAAGCGTTGATCCTAACAAACCGAAAGGTGCACGTAATCTCTGGAAAGGAGAATCCCCTTCTTTCGTGAGGTAATTATTGTAATTATAGAGATCTACAGATCTGCCAGTTATGGCAATAGGCCCTTGAAATCTATTAGAAGAAGCAGCAGAAGCTCGCCTGTGAGCGAAAAGTCTTCGACGGCGAGGAGGAGATGTCGAAGGAATTGCGGAATGTCCCGACTCTGTAGAAGAAAACAGGAATAGATTAATTGAAATAATAATTGGGATGAATAATGTAAAACTACATGTGATATAAATGACTATTTTATATGGATAATATAGGCGATGATTCAACAATGCGCGTGCGGAAGCTGGATATTTTATTGATGCGC
Organism: Neuroterus valhalla; assembly: GCA_011762715.2. Classification (NCBI taxonomy): domain Eukaryota; kingdom Metazoa; phylum Arthropoda; class Insecta; order Hymenoptera; family Cynipidae; genus Neuroterus; species Neuroterus valhalla. The sequence goes on along the minus strand of WSXT02173271.1, from coordinate 13,696 downwards.
TCCTATGTCAGTATTGGAGAAATAACTGAAAGAGCAGTAAGGAAAGCGTTTTGGATTTTTCTCCTAATTCTTTGAATTGTGTAGCAAAAAAAAAGGAATGGTTTTTTGGAAGGCAGGCACAACTCTGTCTCGTGGACAGCCAGGAATCCCATCTCTTGCGGCGGAGTGGTACGGCTTCTAGGAGCTAGGTTCTGGATACGTCTTCCTTCCTCTGGACTCCAAAAAAGCTCCCAGGGTTTGAGTTTCTCCATTATGACAATAACTGGAGTGATGTTGGAGATATTCGCATATCTGCGAAAAATTGTTGGATGGCAAACCGTTGTTTGTTATACCGGGCGTTCAAGTACTGGCAAATTCCCAGGAGGAAGCGAGGGAAGTGGATGCGGCCGTTGCGTGACTGGGGTACTCGAATCCAAAGTACAAGGGGCCGCTGTTGAAGATAGCCCTGGTGACGAAGCGATCGTTCTCCCTTTCTTGGGCTGATGAAGTACCATTATTCCCGAAGTACTTGCAGCTTCGCTTCCGAATGTTGATAAGCAACTTGGACCCCCGGTATGCAGGAGTTTAGACCCATTAGACTTGGCGATGCATGTCGTTCAAATTGAGGCGAGAGGTCCTTCTAGAAATGTTGGCAACAAAATTAACGAAATGACTCCTAGAGGGCATGACAAGTCATTTTCTAGTTCGAGTTTCGATCATTTAACGGCGTATTCGATCGAAGTTCGTTCAAGTGTGAAGCGCCAAGTCCTTTAAAAGCGCCAGCCAAAGGAAATAACTGAGATGACCACCGGAGGGCAACAAAGACCTGGCTCATTCCTGATCATGTACCAAAGGACTTAACCATGGTGCGTTCTAATGGGGTTCAAGCCCCTCACAAAATTCGTCGAAAAAACTAACGAGATTATTATTTAAACACGTTTGAATTGAAAATAATTCGTTCAAAAAAGAGTAGATGTTTAGTTAGCGTCAAAAGGCAACAAAATTGGTAGCCAAGATCTAGAATAAAAGTTTATTCCTGAAGATTCTTCATGCAGGAACACTCATCCTCATAATACTTAATCCTAATAATAATACAATACATCCTCATAATAATACAATCCTCCAATGGGAAAGTCGTGTGTCCAATTGAAGGCTAACCCGCCATGTTTACTGTGAACGATTACAAAGAATTTTGCCGTAAATTCAAATATGATGAAGACGAAAAGTTGTGAATAATCAAAGAAACAACATGGGAGCCGTGCTTATTATCGGTATAAGTATGAGTAGTCATGATGATGAAATTAACTAAATTCGATGTAACTTAATCAAGCCTCTCACTGTGACTCTCCCACTCTGTGCGGCTGGAACAAACAGGGGGTTTCGTTTCGAAAATTCGCCCCACCACGGAAATTTTTTGGGATCACGAACCAATAGAGTCATGTCTCTTTGAAGCCAAATGCCAGCTAGCTGCTCCACGATTTCTGCCGTTACTTTTAAAATAATAAAACTTACCTAATGTCCATTTTCGGAGAAAAATAATTAAGCTTATTTGAGTTGGATTACTAATTTCTTGGATTTTGAATCTTTCTCAGAGTTGATAGAGTCAAAGTAAAAAATAACAATATTTTATGATGCCCAACTAATTTTTAACAGTTTTCAATTACCGATAAGATGAACCGCTGGTCCAGTGTGCCCCTGCTTCTATTGTTTTATTGATTTCAAGGAAGAGAACATTTTTATGCAAGTCTAACCTCAAAAACTCAGCTTTGAAATCATTTTTTTTTTGATGTCGTGCTATAAAATACTGTCCACCGGCGAGACGCAGCGTGATAGGATGGAAGAGGGTTATCTCTATATTACGTGACATCACGTTCGTTTTTATATTTTTTCATCCAAAACCAGTATTTCCTCACATATTAGATGTGTAGAACTAGGTGTTACAATAACAAAACTAGAATTTAGAGGATTTAGTTCTTCAATTGCTGTTTTTCAATAAAAATATGATCCTAGTATGAGTTATTAAAACAATCATTTGAAGATAAAATAAAAAATCGAAGGGGGACGGGGGTAATCCAGACGTGACGTTATTGGAAAGAGGGGGTCTTACATTGGATACACTCTTCTTCTTTTGGGACAAACCAATGAGTACATTTATACATAGTACATTAAATACAAGTATATTACACAATTAAAAACTTTGAATGAGAGTATATTTAGTAGAATGAAATTATAATTTATTTACTGTATTATCATATTTACCGAAAAACGTGAGGAATACAGTCAAAGTCAAGAACAAAATAATAGCGAACTTCATTTCCTGCAGATACACAAAATACTTCTGCATCACAAATTTTCTGAGCAACTGAATATCCTGATATTTGATCAGATTATATATCCTAGCTCCTTATCTCATCTAGTCTTCTGAATTATATAGCATATGCCTAATGAAGTGAGAAAAGGTGGGAAGTTTTTCATCTCATGAATCATAAAAACTTTCCTGCTATCGGAGTGGTAATAAAAGTGCTCGAAAATATGTATGGGATTAAGTTTATCACCTAAAGTTATGAAGCAAGGTAAATTGAATGGAATGATTGCATGGTCTTTTCTGGTGTAATATATATAAATTTTTTTTTATTTGGAAACATTTATAACATGACTTATAAAATGAAACATTGTTTGCAAAAAAAGCAAAACTAATCTATCCAAAGAACAGAAAAGTAAGGACACATTTTAAGGTTTTTCAAGAAGGAAAAGAGATTATGCAAGAATTTATTAATAAATTTCCATCGATAAGGATGTTAAAACTAAAAGCTTGCTTACCTTATTTAATTCAGTTTACTCACAGAAGTATATTTAGTCGAGAATTTCAGATATGTGAAGAAAGTTATACAATGACACACTTGTACCACCAAAAACAGGTTGGCCAGAAGGATGTTCATGCATCACTCATGCGAACTCTGAACAGGAGTCTCCTTAAAATGAATTCAATTCAAAATCGATACTATTGGATAGATACAACAAATACAAAAGTACGACGAAAATACAAAAAAGATAACAGATTTCGAGATTTCACTACCAGAAAAATTCTGCAGTCTGGTGTGCTAAGACATATATATGTCTAGATATATATGGTTTCTGTTTATAAACTGGTTAGTATGTATCGTGATTTGGAGAGCTCTAATCATCTTCGTAAAGAGCTAGTGATCGTGAACTTCTTTACAGAAATTTAATCGTTCAATATTTCACTTTGACAAGATAAAGGATGGTTATAGAAATAAGTCAGAAATTTGAGTGTTTCCAACCATATATGATCTTCCCACGACTGTTAGAATGGAGGCAACATGTGGCACATGCGGCAAGTCTCTTTTGCACTTGTCTCTCTTGTGGCTAGTCTCTCCCGCGCGAACCTGTGAAGAACACAAGGCACCACGAAACCGCAGCTGCAAACCGAATCTATACTCGACTCCGACGGAAGCCAGAAGAAGCAGGTAAATTATAAACAGTATTCATGCTACAAATGTTGTCTAGGAGTTCAGATAGATATACATAGGTCGGTTTAATAGACTGGGTTTGTTTCCATGTTACGAATATAGTCTAGGAGCTCAGATGTTATTTAGCACTTTTAAAGACATGGCACGCATACTGAAACATCACACTGTCACAATACAAATCGATTGATAGATGGAGTGGAACCAGGTATTTGAAGAGGTATAGAATAAAGACTATTTATAGCTTCCCTTTGAAGATGTTTGAAAGCAGTCTCGCTTCAAGATACGAATGTTTCAGGTGCAAAACCGGTAGCACATTCAAGTTCAGTGAAAGAGAATACGAAAATACCAATATGATATCAGATGCTAGACATCCATGTCTCCTGTGCCTATTGTTAGTAGATATCGACCCAATCATTATAAAAATATTGATTGGCCAGCAAAAGGAACTTGATCTAGGTTAAGAAAACATCATCGTCTTCCCACTAGTTGAACCGGCGAGAGATTAACTGCCACCTTCAAATATAGTAATGGACATGGTGAAGCAGTTTGAATCAGTATTAGAGGGAGAAGATGGCTGTTTCATATAAATATCTTCAGGGAAGATTCCTAGATTTTTCGGATATAACATTTGGAGAAGGAATATTCAAGAGACCTTAAATTCGGAAAATCTGCAGGGATACAAATTCCGTTACATCTATGAACGACGTGCAAAAAGCAGCTTGGTCGGGTCTCAAAAGAGTTACTTGAAACTTTAGAGGGAACCGCAAGCGTGATGTTTACGAAAGATGTATAGTAAATATGATACATAACTTGGGATAAATGAAATTTATTATGAGCTTGAGGTTACATGTGTTTAACTCTCATATTAACTATTTTCCAATGAACTTGTGTGATTACAGTGAATAGTATGAAGAAAGATGCATTCAAGATACTGAAGAGATGGAACGTCGCTACCAAGGGAGGTGCGATATAAACATGATGGCAGAGTTTTTCTGGATACTGTATAGAGAATATACACAGAAAGGTGTCAGAAAAAGAAGAATCCATCAGGTCAATGCTTCGGGAATAAAAGAGTGCAATACTCAAAATGGCGTAAATTGAAGGGATTTCTCTGGGAATCTAGACTGAGGAAACCTAGGGAATATAGGAAACAACTACTTTACATTAAGGATGAAGTGTTGTTTTTCAAATAACCAATTCGCTACGTTCTTCTCAAGGTAGAAAATGAAGCGTGGCGTCATAAAGTCATAACAACTCCGGGTTCGTACTCAGGGATATCGAAAGAATAGGATGTGACAACAGTGCATTGGAAAAATGCATGTTCAACATAAACTTACTAATTCGACAGGTTTTCTCTCAAGCTAAGGGATAGAATGTGACCTACAACGGGCCGGTTTTTTACCCAGCGATCTTGAAAAGATAGGATGTAACAACTTTGCGTTAACACAGTAGAAACCTGAGGGTAAACTTTGTTGCAGGTAGAATCTGAGCGGTGTTTCCTGAACCCTGCCCTAGGGTTCGATGAACCCCCCATGTTAGGTACTACTGGCAGGTCCTGTTTCCAATATACGCCATGGTCTTCAGATATAGACGGCCTGTTGACTGAATCACGTAAAAGAAGGGCCCACTATCCAGGATACAACACAAGTCGATGGTCCTTACATATACCACGTGCAATGACAATCTGCTTTGCATGCATTCTGGCTACCTGCATGCATAAAGTTGTGGTCTCATATTACAAGATGCAAATAACCTACCTTGCAATGTCTATACAGACTATTGCCTATGACTGACAAAGCTGTCAAAAATTCCGTATCCCCATTTCCGGGGATCAGCACCCCAACTGGGTAGCATAAACACCACCTAGGAAACTTTCCGTTGTAGGTAGCTCTTACCCTCAAACGGGTGTCTCATTCACACTTTGGTTTCACTGTAGAAGAAATAAATGTTTCACATGGAATCACCCATTACTCACGTATTTCTTTAGGTTCGGGACAAAGTGCGACATCATAAAACCACAAAGAGGTGGAGTTCTTCGGCTTCAACGAACACATTTTCAAGCGTGAAATTTCGCATGTATTATGTTAGACTCTCGTTAGACCTCTCTAGAGAGGTTGAAAATAGGTAGAAATGTGACCCAGAGTATATCCATAACCAGTCACAGGGATGCCATCCTGCCTCATAGTAAAAACTAAGGAGTAAATTTTGTTACAGGTAGAATATGAACGGTCTTTACTTCACCTTGGCGCTTCTGGCACGATAAGCCAACTATGTGGTGTACTTTTGACAGGTGCTATTTGGGATGTATGCCATGCTCTTAATAGTATAGATGGTGTGTCAATTGCATAACAGGAAACAAGGGTCCTCTATTAGGTGGAAAGATGCAAGTGGCTATCTTGGTTCCAAAACCTACGCACCAAGTAACGATAAAAAGTATGTGAGTGTACCAATCTTATTTTTATAGTTTTCGGAACCAAGATGGCGGCTTGATCATTACCCCTTGATAGAGTACCCTGAGACACTGATCTGTATTATACCCTGGTTATTGGATGACGTCACGAAAGCGGGCCTGATCTGTATCATGCCTTAGATAGTAGATAACGTCACAATTCCGGACCGAGTTGAGACCTTGAATTGGATTATGTTCTTGACTCAGCTGACTATGTTAGCATGCCGATTCGGAACAGTGTGATATTACAGGGTGCATGTAACGCTACATTTTTGTTATAATTAATTTTTCAATGAGACTCGCAGTTTTGGTTCCGATTGTTATAATATTGATATTAAAAAAAGAATTACTAAATTTTATGAAGAACAAAACGAGATACGAGGTATATAGAGTAATATCATATGCATATAATGCATTAGAGTTCAAGATAGTACAGTTGATGCCGGAGAAGCTTTGACAAAAGAGAATTCACAATCATCAAATCGCAGTAGTCGAAATGTTGCTTTTTAGTTTCAAAACCAAGTGCGGAGCACAGGGTTAATTTATTATCTAGTGCGAAGCACAAAATCTATCAGACGCAAGCAATAGGTGTGCTCAAACTTACGAGCGGAGCTAGCCGTGCGTAAAGCATCTTTCGTCTGAAATATAATTTTTTCTGTTTTTGATAATTTTGTCATGTATGTGCCAAAATCTGCGTTTTGTATCAAAGATTTTTTTATAACAAGTAGGTAGATCTCACTTGGGTGGCAAAATTTTTGCCTTATTATTCTCTTTCTTGTATCTCGCACAGATTGAACAAAAAATAAAACTTCTGATTCTTCATAATTTCATCTGTGATCAGGATTCGAATTTTCGATTTTTCAGGAAAATTTAATGAATCTTCAAGATAATCTCGTAACGCTTCCAAAAAGCAACGTTTTTCTCTTCTTGAAATTTTTTCATATTGTGCATTATTCGACTCGAAATTTGTATTTCCGCTTGTATTTTAGAATTTTGCTAATGCCACAATAGTCGGGCATCTTGCTGCATTTTGCATTGGTCATCTCGTCAAGGCTAGTTTTAATATATATATAGTAGATTTCACTATAGTAGTAATCAAGATGACCTTCAGCTGGTTAGGTAGCGCTGGATATGCAAAGGGCAACGAGTCCTTCATGTTGGATTTTTTTTTGAAAATCTGGTGATTTTAGCAAAGCTGAGATAACATAGGCAATTGGAGAGTATACATTGTTGAAACGATATTTACCTGCCATTTCACTGCTGAATGAACTTTTCATATGACTCGAAAGACAATCATATCAGCGGGCGTACACACGTGGGTATACGGCACTCCGAATAACTAATGTTTTCATTGAAGACGGATGTTTTATGTTTTATTCAATGAAAGAAGTGTCAGCTACTTTCGGTGATATTTCCAAACAACGTTTAATGAAAATGATTCTGAATGATGACGCTTCAACTGTGGTAATAGCATTTGATCAATGTAAGTTCCCATCTATCAAAAATCATGAACATGAAATAAGGGAATTACGACATAACAACTTTTGCACTTGTGGTCCTGATCAGCTTAGTCCGTCAGATTCAACTAATGAATTGGAAAATTTTAATCACATAGAAGCTTTGATCAATTCCTCTATCACTGATTGGGCTACTGATCACATGGCAGAGTATTTTCAATACAGTGTGATTTCTCTTTGATATAACATGTGTCATAGGCGATTCTCAGATACTTACATTCTCATAGAAATGCTAGCTAATATTCATCAAATCAAAGAAAACGTCGAAATCACGATGAAGTGTGGAGTTGGTTATTACTGCTGCTTTATTGACTTCAGCAAACTGTATGAGATATTAGGAGAAGTCATAAGCATCGCATCGGCAGTTTTCCATGCATTAACAGGTAAAATAATAAATACCTTTACAATAGATATTAGTTCCATACAAACTTGATCATGAATTTCAGGTTGCGACTTCAACCCAACGTTTGATCGAAAAGCGAAATTGCGTCCGTATCAGCTGTTATGAAAAAGAGAAATTTGGCTGTAAGGTTTACGGCTTGCATGGATTCGAGTCTATCAATGAAGCCCGAGCAGCTTCATTTTGGAAAAAATATGCCCCAAAGAAAAAAAAATCGTTGATGGATCTATTCAGGAGAAAAGCGTCGATGCATCGTCTCTACCTCCTTGTCAAAGAGAACTCAAGGAAGAATTTTCAAAAGCATCGTACGTTGCTGATGATTAGAATCATGCCCATAAGAAAATACTACATCATCATCTCCTGATGGATATGGTTAGAGAAAATTTGGAAACAAGTATATTTTCTACTGTTTTTGTGGAACGTTCATTCTATGGTTTATCTCACGATTATTCTAATAGGCAAGACATTTGTGCGTGTAGCGCACTCTTCAAGGGCCGTATGACAACGTATGTACGTGTGCTGATATAATTGTCTTTTGAGTCAGCTGAAAAGTTTATCCAGCAGTGAAGTGTCAGCTGAATGTTCTTTCTACAATCTATACTCTCCAAATGGCTATATCTCTTCATCTCAGCTTTGCTGAAATCACGAAATTTTCGGAAAAATTTGACATGAAGGGTCCGTTTCCCTTAGAATATCCAACACTACCTAACCAGCTGAAGGTCACCTTGCTTACTACTAACGTAAAATCTACCATATAATAAAACCTTCCTTGCTAAGATGACCATTAGAAAGTGCACTGGGATCCCTGACTATAACTCTGACAATCCTGTTTTCCGGTAAGAGTCCTGGGAATGAATTGTTCGGCTTTCCAAATACTACGGATAGCCGTGCATAGAATTTCCGAATCTTGACAAAAATGATCTCAATAATTTCGAAGATACTCTAACTTATCGAATTTTCATTTAAGATATATATGGGTCATTTGATGTCAGATTTACCACCAAAATTCAAATTCACTCAAAGTTATATTTTTCTCGATTTTAACACAAAAAAAGAGACACGTATTTTTCTTCAATATGATATGAGAAATTCACAAGTTATCATTATTTAAACTTTAGAATCTAATGAAGATCACTTTTTCGAAATGCTCAAAAGTAACAATCGAGTCTTCATTAGAATCTGCAATTTTCAGAATAAATTCATAATTTTTTTTACTTCGACTTTGTAATTTACGAAAAATATTCAGTATTCATTTATCCGGGAAACATACAAAAATTTTAAACAAAATGCATTTACAAAAAAAAGGTATCCCTGAAATGAAATTTCCTCCTTTGTCATTTTTCAGTATACTTTAGAGAGTATCTTACGAAAATTTTAGAGATCGTCAATAAGTTTTTGAGATATGACAAATAATGTAGGACCATGTTACTTCAAACGCGAGCTGCTGCATCGTCTTACCAAGTCTACGACGAGCATGCGAAGTCGAGTACGTTGCCTTACGTTTTCGTGGATATTTTCTCAAATTTGTAGGGAACATGCATAAAGTCGTCTAGAAAGTGACAGTGATGATGAATTTCTGATTTGTTATCCAATGAATGGGCAAAGAATGACGGGTGTAATTCTTATATATCGGTGATTTACGGATATAAACCAGATTATGAAGCAGCTGCTGAATTTTCAAAAGATTGATTTAAATATTGCGTAACAATAAAGGGGACACAAAAGTTACATTACATCGAACGCATGCGAAATGACCAATTAAAAGTGAGAATTAACTCTTCTTGCCCTAGTTCAAAATATTTTAGCTTTTCAAAAAATGTATCAAAGCGAGCTTTGAAACGAAAAGCAAAATAGGTCAGAAAATTCGTATCTAACGATGTCATGATTTTGTACAAGAATTTCGAATAATAGTGAAAATAATAATGAAAATCTTGACTGAAACCTTTTAATTTCACTGTGCTGTATAGGAAAAGTTCCCATAATTCATTTAACAGAATTTGTAAAGAACTACATCTGACTCTCATTCAAATTTGATTGACTGGAAGCCTTTGGGAAAATATCCACGAAAACGAAGTCAACGTACTTGACTTCGCATGCTCGCGGTAGGCCGAGTAAGACGATGCAGCAGCTCGCGCTCGAAGTAACAAGGTCTCACATTATTTTTGTCATATTTCAAAAACCTATTGATGGTCCACTCTAAAATTTTCGTGAGATACTCTCTGAAGTATATTGCAAAATTACATAGGAAATAATGTTATTCCGGAGATACCTTTTTTTGTAAATGCAACTTTTTTAACATTTTCGCATGTTTCCCGGATGAATAAATACTGAATATTCTTCGCAAAAGTGATCTTCATTGGATTCTGAAAGTTTGAATAATGATAAATTGTAAATGTTACATATCATATTGAAACAAAAGAATGCGTGTCTTCTATTTTTTTGTGTTGAAACCGAGAAAAATAAACCTTTGAGCGATTTCCAATTTTGTTGGGACCTTTTTTCCTGGTTCAGAGTGTCTCAAAACATAGACCTACAACAAAAACAGGAGAGGAGCAAAAGGGTCAAATTTCACGCAAATCTTATACTATTTTATTTTACGAAACCTTTTCTTAGTGAAAATATCAACAAATTTTTTCATTATTCATAATAATGATCAATTAGTAACATTCCCAGTCGATTTTTTCCAATTTATTCCAAAATAGTCGATATAGAATAAAACGACATAACGTGTGACATGTGTTCTGTGCTTTTAGTTTTGTATCGTTTTTTTAACTCAACAAATCTTAGCTTGCAGGCGAAGGCCAAGAATTCGTTTTACCTATATGTTTTATCAAGCCTCGTGGTTTTCTTGTGGTATCATTGTGGCCTCGATTAAAGTAGGGAAGCTCGTTTGTATTGCATTTTGAAGGAAACGACATGAAAATACCTTATTTTGATACAGTTGACATAGCATTCTCACAAGCGATTTCGCGCTTCTTGCTACTCATTCCAAATTTTTGGAGACTATCATTTTTCGTGCCCTAGCATCCCATAAAGTGCCTTCTATTATTCGCATTGCTCTTATTTTGTTATTCATTTATTTCTCAAAATCACCTGCATTTTTTCAAGGGAAATGATGAATAATGCACATTACGCATGAGGTAGGAATTACTTTCAGTCGAATCACTAGCGGCTTCAATTCTCCTAAAGTTATGATGTCGTTCTTTGTTCACATAATAGAAGATACTTTCATTTCTTCATTTTTTTTTCTTCTCTTTTCTAACAAGTTGCAATCCGGAAAGTTGGAGAAATCATATATTAGGAGTGACGCAATAAGTCAAGCGTACTCATTCGGAGTAGATAGAAAAAATTCGTGGAGAATGATAAGCGTCTACAAATTCGAGATGACAAAACCCAGCTGAAATATTTCGGCATAATCAGAAAAACTCATGATATCTCTAGGTATCTCAAAGGATCCCGAAAGATACTAAAATATTTCGACAAATTGTTATATATTCTGAGGATTTTAGAACGATTTTCGACAAAAAGTAAGGATTTTAAATGATTCTGAACAGTTCAAAAAGATTTCGTATTATCCTCAGAGAAGAAGCAGGATTTGTAAAGCTTTTATAGGATTTAGAAATATTTTTTAGGGATTTTAAGGACAGCAGACAAGATGGAATGCTAGATGGTTGTGAGGAATTTGATGATGGGATTTTTGATATCACGAGATTTTGAAGGAATTTAGAAGATTCCAAAAAAATCCGAGTTTTATACAATCGTCCATAGGTTGCGAAATATTTTGCAAGATTTCAGAACATTTAAGGAAATTTTGAGGTATCCAAATATAGTCATTATTTCAAAGTGATTTCGGTTCCTCATAAATCAGTTAAATATTGAATAGTGGATGTGAAGAAAACAACGCCAGATGTGTCAGGTGTGCTGTTTCTCTATTTTTTTATTGATTTTTTTCTGGAGAAATCACGATACGTAGCCAAAGTCTAAGATTTTTTATTGACTATTTGTTTCATCATATTTCGTATTTCGTCTGTTGGACTGATATCAACATGAATAAAGTGATGGAACTCAGATAAGGTGTGTAAACGCATAATCTATTTACAATCCCTACCATATTGAACTTAAGGAGGAATTACGTAATTTGAAGGCTAAGAGATATTCGAAGATTTCGTCGGGTTTTGAGGGAGTTGGAGCATTCAAGGTCGCTTCTCTTAATTTCAACTAATTTTAAGGAATTCCAAAGGAATTGAAGAGTTTTCAAAATACTTTGGATGAAATCCTGAGATTAGAAGGCTTTGAAAGGATTTCACCCATTTCCCCGAATCCCTCGAAATCTAAGCACGATTTTCGAATTTCAAGGAGATTTAATAATACTGCAAAAATAATTACAATATTTTGACGGGTTTTTTAGTATTTCAATGTAATTCAAGGTAATTTTCAGGTATTTCAAGGATTTCAGAACAAATAGTAAAGATCACGAAAAATCCCAGATAATGAACAGACAGGATGACAGCATGAAGAAAACAGGTCCTAATACTGACGTGAAATAATCAAAAAACAGTATGCAACATTGCCTCTAATGATTCAAGGAGAGGGAAAGTTTTTAATTTCGGGTACCTAAGAAGTTTTTCTTCTACTGACAGAAAGATAGATGCTCCACAAATAGGGAATAAAATTGTCAGCCCGAGAAACCAGAATCCCAGGTGCGGATTCGAGTCAGTGGCCCGAGTTTGACGATCGGTCCAAGGTCGATCCTACTTTGGCAACCGAATTTCGGTAACCAGAATTGACCAAACTGTGGCAGCTCTAAGCCCCTTCTTTTGGCCCAATGTTGGCAGCCGACATTGGGGGCCAAAGCTTACCCGTTCGTCGGATTACCTCCGTCCTAAGGTCAGGCCGACAGTCAGATATCATCTGGCCAATAGTTCTGAAGATCCTCGAAAATACGGTCGGCATGACTTTGGGAGAGGTCGGCCCGACTTCCGACGTAATATCGACAAAAACAAGTGGCTGAGGTCGAGTTGCGGAATGGTCAAGGGGAAGCAGCCGTCGGTGTCTTCTCCCTCCATGTACACCTCTTCCGCAACTCGACATCAGCTCTCGACCGGCCTAAGCCCATGAAGGGTCATTAGCACAAATAATCAGATAGAAAAATAACAAAATTTGCAGTTTGGCACTTAGAGTTTTGGAAAAGAGATATTTATGATCTACGGCTTTTTACGAATATTTAAAATTTAAGACTCTTCAATACTTAACCCTTAGTAGTCACACCTTCGCTGTGAGACACGGTAGTCACGCTGGGTGAATTTCACCCATTCGACCTTTGCTGTTAAATATCTTGGGTTATAATTTGTCAATTTTCAAAGAATTTTCTTACAATATATGCAGAAATTTATCAAGAATATAATGGTATATGTTATAAAGCGATCAATTATATGTAGAGTACTTCAATTTTTTAATAATTCATGACTGTTTTTTAAAGAATCACTTCTTCTCAAATCGCGCTGGGTGTAGTTCACTCAGTGTGACTATTGAGGGTTAATGTGTAAAATATGAAATGTTGCCACTTTCAATGTTTTTCTTTAAAAGGTTCAATTTCTATGCCTGAAAATTGAAACTTTTCCTATCTTGGACAGTAGTCGATTTTTTCATAAAATAATGAATTTTCAAAAAAATATTCAAATTGTACTTAATATTTTAATTTCTAAGGCATAAAGATGACTTGTCAAAGAAACTATATAATTTTCAAGAACGAATAGATCAATATTCAACAAAATAGTTGGATTTTTCAAAAAATATCTGAAATTTGACTAAATTGCTGAATTTTTGAAATAAAAAGACGATTTTTTAAAGAAACAATCAA
>WSXT02173260.1:0-22438 GCA_011762715.2 Neuroterus valhalla | reverse complement strand
GATGTTATCCAACTTATTATTATATTATTATTATTGTAATTTCATATTGTCATTATTATTATTATTATTATTATTATAATAACAATAATAACAATTATTATTATTATTATTATTATTATTATTATTATTATTATTATTATTAATACTTTTCCTAATTAAAAAAAAATTTTTTTACGGGAATACCACTGTTTTTTGTTATATTGCTCAGTGAATATTATTGCTCGTAATTTCGCTCCTAATTATTATATTATGGTGCGGACTGGTAGGCTTTACTGAGAACATTTTTTTCAAGGTCTCCTTATTTGAAATAAAAATATATAAATACTACAAATAATTGAATAATTACTGAATTATTTAAAAGAAAATACACAAATTTCAGAACGATACATAATAAAGAGTTGATACAGAGTTTTCTTTAGGGAAAATGATTAAACAATCATTGAAAATTAAAATTTTAGTAATAACTATTAACCCAACGTCCGTTGAATATACTATTACACCAGGGCCATGACCATCCACAGTCCACACGACCGTGTCTGGCCGTGTCACTCACACGCAGCGCGCGTGTGTTGTCACTGGCTTCAATTTCCGATCTGAGCACACTGCTGGCTCCATCTTAGGGCAAATCCTTACAACTCACAAATTTCAGCTTGAAAATAAAACTCGTAGCGGATTCCACTCGAAATCGTGAAATTCTCGCGCAGCCACTGACAATGCTCGACGCTGACTCGACAGATGTTCAAAATTAGTGTTGACAAGGTTAAAACGTTTTTTGATAGTACTTTCTTCTGTTTTTTATTTGTTCATGAATTAAATTATTTAACAGAATTGTAATCCGTAATAGTTGAAATCAGGATTCCTTCATGGAGCTGTAAACCATTCATATTAACCAGATTGTTGATCATCTTCCGGGATGTTTAATTTCAAGTCATTGTAGTTATAAATAATTTTTAATGGAAAATGATGCATCGACTAGATAGTAGAGTGGTCCGAAAATGCATTAGAAATTTTCCTTTCGAATTTCTATGCAAAACGCCCGGAAATTGGTTTGAAACCACAAAAATAAACGCATTTTTCTCGAAAAAAAAATATTTAGAGGTGGCGCAAGCCCCATGAAGTTTAACACGTATTTCCCATAGGAAAAAAGACGTTCTTGTAAATTTTATTCAGAATTCTCAATATTAGGTGAATCGAGTTCGAAATTCATCATTTTCTTTCACAATTAGTCACAGAATGCGAATAAAATAGTACTTCTCAAATATTACCCCCATAAGTCTGTTTCGTTAGGTCCCAAAAAACCCCCATGAGCAAAAAAATTGGTTTTTCCCGTTTATGGCGGTAGTTATGATTTTTTGCGGTTTTTTTATCGCAGATTGTTTCAAATACATGGAATACTACTTCATACTGATGATTTCATGTTTATTTTAATGGTTTGAACAATTTATTATTGTTTTTATTAACTTTCTCTTTGAAAAGAGTTAGAAAGTCAAGGTTTTTTTCTGAATTTTTCAACTTGTTTTCAACGTTTCAGTTAGAGCGAGGTAATTATTAATCGAAGGTAACAAAAATAATTGTTTATACAATTTGTTATTAATAATAACAATATTCTCTTAGAATATTGCTACAAAGTTGCGGTTCTTTCTGAAACTTTCAAATTTCTGTCTACCTTTCACTTGAAGTTAGTAATTATCCAATTCAATTTAGCAAAATAATTGTTTAAACAAATTGTAAATGTTAAGAGCTATCTTCTTCTAGATTAATACTACATAGTCACGGTTTTATCCTGAAATTTGTAACTTTTTATTACTTTTCAAATAGATCGAAGTAATAATTAATTCATGGTAAAAAAATAATTGTTTAAACAAAGTGGAAATGTTTCTAGCTATCTTCTTCTAGATTTATACTACATAGTCACGGTTTTATCCTGAAATTTTTAACTTTTTATTACATTTCGAATAGATTGGAGTAATAATTATTTCATGTAAAAAAACATTGTTCAAACAATTGATTACCATTGCTATTAGTATTTTCTTTGCTTATTGATAGAAACTTCCGTTTTTTCTGAAATTTCTAACTTTTTGCAAAACTTACACTTGAAGTGAGTTATCAGTTGATTGCATTTAACAAAAATAATTATTTAAACAAATTATTATTGTTTATGGCTATTATGATTCGTATTGTATTTTTTTAAGTAAATAATTTTACTTCTTTTCCCAACGTTCGAAATAAATAAATTCACTCAAAAAAGCTGGATTCATCCAGTGAAATTTAAATTTCGAATTTTCTACTAAAATTATGGATCTTTAACGCAAAAATTGAATTTTTAGGAAAGTAGTTCAACTTTCAACCAATAATTTCGAATTTTCGACTAAGAATTTTTTTTTTTAATTCTCATCATAATGAGAAGGTATTGGTTTTATGTGAAAATTGACATTCGCGGAATTTATGAAATCTCCACGTTTTGAGACCTCCTGATTCCGAAACAGTAGTTTTTACGTTGGTGTCTGTCTGTCTGTCGTCGTCTATATACTCGATAACTTTCGAAAGAATGATCACATTCGACCATGCTTTAGCACCCATTTTGAGGGACCAAGAAGAGAAGTCGAGTTCGTTAACCAGCTATTTTGAATCGAAAATGAAAAAAAGGGAGAGCATTTTGAAAATTTTTTTTGACTTTTTTTTCCAAGAATCGAAAATTGTAAGTACGATTTCTTGTAGCCTCCAGGATGATCTTAACAACTTTTCGGGTTTTCTTGAAAAATCGAAAATTCGAATTTCCGTCGCACAAAGAATAATGAAAAATACAAAGATGAATTTTTTGCTCAAACTATGCAAAGTATTGGAAAATATAAATAAACTAAACTTGTGCACCAAAAAAAGATCTACAAATTTGGTAAAATTAACTTTTTGCTAGGACAAGTAGTTTTCGCTTCATTTATAAAAACAATAAAACGAATTCATTCCAATCAGGAAAAATAACTATAAAAACGAAATAATCAAATTTTTGAAAAATGTCTAAAGTTAATACAGAAGATTGATAGAGAAAAGTTTTTCACCCGAAAAATATCTGTATATTTGTTATCTTTTTTCTCATTGGACGCGCAGTGTTTCTTTCAATCGTAAAAACTAAAATTAGAAATTGAAGAATTTAATATCTAGAAAAACTACACAACATATGGAAAAAATTAGGCAATTAAACTTCTCTATCGTTTTGGATAAACTTTGATCGAGTGCGCAGCACGAGACACGCGATGAGAGTGTATTCGTTAAAGCCGGAGAAGCTTTAACAAAACAGAATTCATGCGCACCAAATTAAAGTAGTCTAAATTTCGCTTCAGAGTTTCACAAGCTCTATGTACAACTGCAGGGAGTTACAAAGGCCGAGCGCGTAGCGCGAGGTAAATCCATAACCGAGCGCAGAGCGCGAGATAAGATTATCAACGAGCGCGAAGCGCGAGACCCGAATGACGCGCGCCCTAGGTGCACTCAAACTTGTGAGCGAAGTAAGCCACGCGCAAAGCGCGCGATGAGAATGTGCCCGCGCAGCGGCCAGATTAAAAAAAAACGATCCAACTTAAGCAACAAATAAATCATTTCAATCTAATTCATTTTAATTGAATTTCATTCATATTCCATTCAGTGCAATGTTAAAAATTTCAGAAAAAAACCACAAATTTTAGCACCTAGTTAAGAGAAAATGGTTATAAACAATAATAAATTGTTTACATAAGATTTTTAGTACCTCGCATTATTTGTTACGTCATTTAGTAAAAAGTGGACAAAAAGCTTAAGAGTTCAGAAAAAACTGCAACTTTTTAGCACTTATCTAAAAGAAGAAAGCCATAAACAATAATAATTTTTATAAATAATTGTTTTTGTAAAATTAAATTAAATGATAACTCACTCCAAGATTGAAGTTGTCAAAATGTGGAAAATTTCAGAAAAACCGCAAGTTTCTATCATTAGGCAAAGAAAATACTATAAGCAATGATAATAAATTTTTTAAACAAATACTTTTTTAACATGAATTAATTATTACTTCAATGTGATTAAAAAGTGATAAAAAGTTGAAAATTCCAGGATAAAACCGTAACTTTGTAGTATTAATCTAGAAGAAGATAGCTATAAACATTTACGATTTGTTTGAACAATTATTTTTGCGAAATTAAATTAGACAATTACTCACCTTAAGTGAAGAGTTGACAAAAAATTGAAAATTCAAGAAAAAAACCGTAACTTTGTAACGTCAGTATAAAGTAGTATTCTATGTATTTGAAACAATCTGTATTAAAAAAACCGCAAAAAAATAATAATTAGCGCCAATTGAATGGAAATATTTTATCCGCATTCTGGGACTGATTCTGAAGAGAAATAATGAATTTTGAACTCGATTCAACTAATATTGAGAATTCTGGATACAATCTACGAAATCGTCTCTTTTTTCTTATGGGGAATACGTGTTGAACTTTATTGGGCTTGCGCCACCTCTAAATATCATTTTTTTTTCAAAATTTCCCGGGCGTTTTCCATAGAAGTTCGAAACAAAATTTTTGGACAACGCTACTGAATAGGGTTCTGGTGTTGGAAAATTAAAATATAAATCCATGCAGATAATACTGGAAGAAGTAAGAATGTTGTTTGTTCGTTCTATCTTTATTTTTATTTTGTTGATGAAGCAAATTGTATGTTTCTATTACGATCCGTAAGAATTCAGATGCAACATTCTTCATCAATTTTTTAGGCCTCTATATCACTTGCATTGTCATTCATCTTCCATGATTTATATATATAATAAATATATAATTCAAAGGGAGGCAACATTCAACATCCAGCAATCCCAATGATATTATGGACTGCAGATATCACTCAGGTTGTTATTCATCTTTCGGGCTTCAAATGTTCAAATGTTGTTTGATGGGCCTCTATATCATGTTTCCAATTTGTTGGACATGAAGATTGTATATCAGAGTTTAAATCCGAAAGGATTATGGTACAACATTCCTCATAGAATTTAGAACCGTAGATGTCGTTCAGAAGGTTATACATCTTCTGGGCTTTTTCATTTCAAGTTACTATCATCATGAATACAGTAGTATATATTATACAGTAGAAATACTTCAGATTTGATTTCCAATAGACAGATTGACTGCTTAAGGTTTTAGTGCCTCAAAATCCCAAAATGAATTCTCTCATATATTTGTGGCAAAGATTCGATAGGTCTTTCTTATTTTTCCAAGTTGGCAAAGTAAATTGTATATTGGAATTATAATCCGGAAGGGTTCAGATGCAACATGCCTCATAAAGTTATAAACTATCGATATCACTCAGATTGTTATTCATCTTCCGAGCTGTACATAAAAAGCGAGAAGAAATATTATACTAACGGGTGGTCCACTTGCGTAGTCTGTTATACATATTAATTATTCACATTAGCTGTATCCATCAATTTCCCGACGTCTTCGACATGTAGCCCATCCATCTTCTGCTGTCAATAACAAATTTTGTATGGGTGGAAAGAGGGCACATACCGCTTTTAAATCGGTATGTGATATTTCACTCCAATTACAAACTCGGATCACACATCTTGAAAACACCAAACATCCCAAATGTAAGACACCAAAAGAGATTAATACGCCAAGTTTATCTCCATACAGATACGTGAATTTATGATTTATGATTTATTTGGGATTTATGGCAAGCACCGATTAAGTTGCTAGATATAAAGAAGTGGCTTTAATCTGTTATTTGTTGCAATAGAGGAAAGAAGTAGGGGATGAGGACATTTGGGAGAGAAGATGGAAGGTGGTACAGGGAGAAGATATAGATATAGGCAAAGATGCAGATGTAGACAAAGATGCAGATGTAGGTAAAGATGTGGTTGTCGGTATAGGGATAGGTATTAGGTATAGGTATGGAAGCATAGACGTAGAAGCAGGACCGTAGGCATGCCAAGAGTTTTGAGGGGATCTTGGCGGGGGGTGGTGACAGCGAGCAGGGACCACGGGGGTCCTTCTCGAAGGAACCAGGAATTTAACCACGAATAGCCACGCAACAGCGAGAGCCGTCACTTCCAGCAAGTCTGAGCATCCATTACCTCCTGGTGCCCTGCCAACCACTGCACCACCACTCGTATCTTATATTATTAATATATTATTTACCTCCACTCTCCCGCCATAACTCTGCTTGGTACCGCAGGCGCTGGATAAGAATGGCCCTCGTCACATACCAATCATTGTTTTCATTACTCATATCGCCCAGGTTCTCAGCGACGAACAGCTTTAGTATTAAAATTTTGAATGTGTCAACCCTTGCTTCTATCTTAGGGTTAAGAATGGATAAAAGAAAGTTTGGGTCTGTCACAATGTGGAAAGGATGCTAGGAATATACGTACGGAAAAGGGAAGATGTTTGCTTTGTTTGTCTAGTTTATGTTATCGCTTTGTTGAATGAAACAGGATCTGTTGCAAACATATGATGTTTGTGAGAAGATTGAAATGATGTTTGATGCGCCTATCTTATATCTTGATTTGTTGATGAAGTGAATTGTACGTTAAATTTGGATTCCGGAAGAGTTGAGCTGCAAAATACCTCATGGTAGGAACTCAAATCAGTATTCATCTTCCAGCTTCTGTTGATTTTAAATAGATAGCTTAGCTGAAGAAGATTCTAGTGTTCCAAAACTTTAAAAGCAATTTTGGCAAATATTTGTGGAAAAGGTTAGAATGTTGTTGAATAGGTCTTCCATAGGTTTTAGATTTGTTGATGAAGTGAATTGCTTATCAGAATTATAATCTGGGATGGTGAGGAGGCAGAATCCCCCATGAAGTTTTAAATCCTACCCTTCTATTTTGAGGTTGAGAACCGATTGAAGAACATTGAGTCAATCTTCGACTCAAGTAATTGACGTTTTGATTGATTTTGAGGTAAAAATGATAGGATGTTGATTTCGAATGGATGGGTTGACTTGAGAAGATTCTAGTATTCCGAAATTTGAAGAGCTATTTTGGCCAATATTTGGGGGAAAGGCTAGAATGTTGTTACATAGGTCTTCCTCAGGTTTTTGATTGGTAGGTGAAGTAAATTGTTTATCTGAATGATAATCCGGGATGGTTTGGATGCAGAATCTATGCAGGTGCTAGCGTTGCAAAATTTGAAAAACTATTTTGGCAAATATTTCTGGAAAAGGTTAGAATGTTGTTGCAAAGGTCTACCTTAGGTTTTGGATTTGTTGATAAAGTAAATTGTTTATCAGAGTTATAATCCAGGATGATTTGGATGCAGAAGCTATGCAGATTCTAGTGTTCCAAAATTTCAAGAGCTATTTCGGCAAATATTTGTGGAAAAGGTTAGAATGTTGCTGCATAGGTCTGCCTCAGGTTTTTGATTTATTGATGAAGTAATTTATTTGTCAGAGCTATAATCCGGATGGTGTGGATGCATAATCTATGCAGGTTCTAGTGTTCCAAAATTTGAAGAGCTATTCTGGAAAATATTTGTGAAAAAGGTTAGAACGTTGTTGCATAGGTCTTCCTTAAGTTTTTGATTTGTTAAAGATGTAAATTGTTTATAAAAATGATTATCCGGGATGTTTGGGATACCGAATCTATGCTAGGTTCTAGTGTTGCAAAATTTGAAGAGCTATTTTGGCAAATGTTTGTGGAAAAAGTTAGAATGTTGTTGCATGGGTCTTCCTTTAGTTTTTGATCTGTTGAAGAAGTGAAATGTTTATCAAAATGATGTTCCGGGATGTTTGGGATGGAGAATCTATGCTAGGTTCTAGTGTTGCAAAATTTGAAGAGCTATTTTGGCAAATAAATGTGGGGAAGGTTAGAATGTTGTTACATAGGTCTTCCTCAGGATTTTGATTTGTTGATGACGTAAATTGTTTATCAGAGTTATAATCCGGATGGTTTGGATGCACAATCTATGCAGGTTCTAGTGTTCCAAAATTTGAAGAGCTATTCTGGCAAATATTTGTAGAAAAGGTTAGAATGTTGTTGCATAGGTCTTCCTTAATTTTTTAATTTGTTGAAGATGTAAATTGTTTTTTAAAATGATAATCCGGGATGTTTTGGATGCCGAATCTATGCTAGGTTCTAGTGTTGCAAAATTTAAAGAGCTATTTTGGCAAATAATTGTGGAGAAGGTTAGAATGTTGTTACATAGGTCTTCCTCAGGTTTTTGATTTGTTGATGACGTAAATTGTTCATCAGAGTTATAATCCGGATGGTTTGGATGCAGAATCTATGCAGGTTCTAGTGTTCCAAAAAAGAGCTATTTTGGCAAATATTTGTGGAAAAAGAATGTTGTTGCATAGGTCTTCCTTGAGTTTTTGATTTGTTGAAGAAGTGAAATGTTTATCAAAATGATGTTCCGGGATGTTTGGGATGGAAAATCTATGCAGGTGCTAGTGTTGCAAAATTTGAAGAGCTATTTTGGCAAATATTTCTGGAAAAGGTTAGAATGTTGTTGCAAAGGTCTACCTTAGGTTTTGGAATTTGTTGATAAAGTAAATTGTTTATCAGAGTTATAATCCGGGATGATTTGGATGCAGAAGCTATGCAGATTCTAGTGTTCCAAAATTTGAAGAGCTATTTTGGCGAATATTTGTGGAAAAGGTTAGAATGTTGCTGCATAGGTCTGCCTCAGGTTTTTGATTTATTAATGAAGTAAATTATTTATCAGAGTTATAATCCGGATGGTTTGGATGCAGAATCTATGCAGGTTCTAGTGTTCCAAAATTTGAAGAGCTATTTTGGCAAATATTGGTTGAAGAGGTTAGAATGTTGTTGCATAGGTCTGCCTCAGGTTTTTGATTTGTTGCTGAAGTGAATTGTTTATCAGAATGATAATCCGGGATGGTTTGGATGCAGAATGTATGCAGATTTCAGTGTTTCAAAATTTGAAGAGCTATTTCGGCAAATATTTGTGGAAGAGGTTAGAATGTTGTTGCATAGGTCTGCCTTAGATTTTTGATTTGTTGATGAAGTAAACTGTTTATCAGAATGATAATCCGGGATGGTTTGGATGCAGAAGCTATGCAGATACTAGTGTTCCAAAATTTGAAGAGCTATTTTGGCAAAAATTTGTGGAAAAGGTTAGAATGTTTCTGCATAGGTCTGCCTCAGGTTTTTGATTTGTTGCTGAAGTGAATTGTTTATCAGAATGATGATCCGGGATGGTTTGGATGCAGAATGTATGCAGGTTTCAGTGTTTCAAAATTTGAAGAGCTATTTCGGCAAATATCTGTGCAAGAGGTTAGAATGTTGTTGCATAGGTCTGCCTCAAATTTTTGATTTGTTGATGAAGTAAATTGTTTATCAGAATGATAATCCGGGATGGTTTGGATGCAGAATGTATGCATGTTCTAGTATTCCAAAATTTGAAGAGCTATTTTAGACAATATTTGTGGAAAAGCTTAGAATGTTGTTGCATAGGTCTTCCTAAGGTTCTTCATTTGTTGATGAAGTGAATTCTTTATCAGAATGATAATCCGGGGTAGTGAGGATGCAGAATCTGTGCAGGTCCTAGTGTTTCAAAATTTGAAGAGCTTTTTTGGCAAATTTTGTGGTAGAGGTTAGGATGTTTTTGCATAGGTCAGCCTTAGGTTTTCAATTTTTTTGATGGAGTGGTTTGTATATAACAATTCTAATTTGAAGGAGTAAGACGCAACATGCCTAATGAAGTCATAAACCTTCTCCTGTTCTATTTTAGAGTTAATAATTGATTGAAGAAGTTTGGGGTGTTGCGGAATCCCGGGGGAGGGGGTGTTTGAACTACAGGTATAAAAAGAAAAGATAGTTCTGTTTTTTAGTCTTCAAAACGAAGGAAACGTTGCTAACGATAACCAATAGGAAAACTGCAAACGAGGAGCTGCAGTTATACCTCTGATACCAATCAGCTCTTCACCAAAACATTCCTCATTTCCTTTTCTGATTCTTATTTGTCCTTAACCTTACCTTCACAAAAGATTTTTGTTTCTTTTTGGCACGTAACATCTTTGATCACGTTTGCGAGATGTTGTTGAAACTTGCCTTACAAGTTTTTGATGTTCTCTTCTTCCTCTTCTTGATTGTTTGAGGATCGAATACAATAGGAAAGGCTTGGGATAAGGCATTGTTATTGTTATTGCTCATTGTACAATTGAGAGAGTCTAATATTGTATTCTGTGTATTCTGGGTAAATCGCAGCTTCGGCGGCCGATTGTCGCACGCGTCCACTTAACACGACACGCGGCCTCCTGCAGGCGTGCATACTGATCATATGGAAATGATTCACGAGGATTCCTATGGTAATGACGAAAGCTTCCATTATCGCACTCTGAACAGGGTACGCTTGATAACATTTCCCGGTCTTTGGGAGCAATAACGTCTTCGCGACAAAGCGAAGCTCACTTTGTGCGAAAGGAGTCCCTTGTTGGAATGGTAATTCGGGATGTCTGAACTTTAAAGATTCCTCGAGGAATTACGCTTCTGAATGCACAGCCCTCCGCATAGTCTCCTCAAATTGATTTACCGCCTAAGACATTTTTGCATCTAAATACTAATTCAGGAATTTGAAACAAAATCTGAAAATTAAATAAGGGGAAAGAGCACAGGGACAAAGGAAGTAAAGAAATCATGAAGGATCCAATAATTGCGTAAGCTCTAATATCTTATCTCCCTTAGGAGATCATTCATCAAATTGATATCTCCCTCTAATTTATTCTTACGTTATTAATGAACAGACCCCAACTATAGATTAGAAAGGGAAATAAGAATAGTGAATGAGACAAAATCTGTAAATAGCCCAAGGACAATTTTGAAATAAACAATCTTGATTCAGTTCTTTAATTGGGGAAGACGGCCGGCCATCTTGTGCTATATCAGTATATCTGACGGCACGAGAAGTCTCTTGGTTCACGCAAAGCCAGTTTGGACGACGTGGTCGACCTTGATTCATTCAAGACCCTTTTTATCTCGGAATTTGTCCCGGAAAGGACGCCGAATTTCTCAGAAGACGAGGGTCTCGCAACGCACGAGAGGTTAGGTTGGACGTTGGACCTAGCCTAACTAATGTTGATAGTGAAGGTTTCGCTGGACGCATCAATGGGGCTCCATTCAGCTTCCTGCGATCGTATCAGTTGTGGTTTTTGGCCCAGGACATCGATCTTGGTCCCCTAATTATTCCTAAGTTGGAGAACGGCCGTATTCCCAGACCTGCTCGTATACAGTCACGTAGATCGGATATGGCTCCAGATTCTCTGAGATCCCATTTCCGTAGTAATTGGTCAAGTCTGTGACCATTCAGAGAATTAGTGATGGTTCAGAAAAACTTCGGAATTTTTGGAACTGAGCTGGTATTTTTCATTAGAAATTTCTTGCTAGTTAGTTTCTTAGTATCGATGCTGAATGTGAGTTTGGTATCAAGAAATAACGGCAGTCAGTTTGAGAGTCCTGTTTTTTGTTTTCGCTTTGATGATTCGTGTTAACGATAAATGGAATACTAATGATAGTCAGATGTAAATAAAAGTTGTTTTTGTAAGAATACGGAAATTTGTCAGATGAAATAAAAATAGCAACTTGCGTTAATATAAAGATAAGGGGAAGGAGGTTCTATAGATCTGTCTCTGATTATTTCAAAGTTAAGAAATTATCAGTTTCATGCAAATCGATTGACATTACCTCGGCTTAGCCCGGAAAATTCTATAAGATTATTCTGGAAAAGTTGTAAAACTGTCAGATGGGGTTAAGGTAGTTGTTTCTTTTTATCATTCTAATACCAATACCAATTCACGAATGATTCATTTCAATATACCACAAATATAAGAAAGACTTATCGAAAAAAATTTTAAACTTCTCCAGGAATATAATAACAGGAAGGTAGCAGTCCTTGATTAACGGACCATTCCATGTTCAACAAACGAAAAACATAACAAAACAAGTCGAAGAAACTTCTAACCTTTTGCAGACGTATAGTTCTAGCTTTTTAAAAATATTTTCGCACATATCAAGCCTCCATTTCGGTTTATAGAGACAAAAATATGAGGAAGGTAGCACTCTTTGATTAACAGACTATTCCATGTTCAACAAACGGATAACATAACAAAAACCAGTCAAACAAACTTCTAACCTTTTCCAGACGTATAGTTCTAGCTTTTTTTCTCAATTTTCGCACATATCAAGCCTCCATTTCAGTTTCTGAAGCCAAAAATATCCGGAAGGTAGCAGTCCTTGATTAACGGACTATTCCATGTCCAACAAAACAAAAACATAAGAAAAACCACTCAAAGAAACTTATAACTTTTTCTAGACGTGTAGATTTAGCTTTTTTTTATATTTTTGCACATATCAAGCCTCCATTTCGTTTTATAGAGACAAAAATATCAGGAAGGTAGCACTCTTTGATTGGCAGACTATTCGATGTTCAACAAACAAAAAACATAACAAAAACCAGTCGAAGAAACTTCCAACCTTTCCCAGACGTATAGTTCTAGCTTTTTTTAAAAATATTTCTGCACATATCAAGCTTCTATTCCGGTTCCTAGAGCCAAAAATATCAGGAAGGTAGCATTCCTTAATTATCGGATTATTCCATGTTCAATAAACGAAAAACATAACAAAAACCAGTCAAACAAACTCCTAACCTTTTTCAGACGTATAGTTCAAGCTTTCTCTCTATATTTTTGCACATTTCAAGCCTCTATTTCGGTTCCTAGAGCTAAAAATATTAGGAAGGTAGCCGTCCCTAATTATCGGATTATTCCATGTTCAACAAACCAAAAACATAACAAAAACGAGTCAAAGAAACTTATAACCTTTTCTAGACGTGTAGTTCTAGCTTTCTTCTTATATTTTTGCAAAATCAAGCCTCCATTTCGGTTCCTAGAGACCAAAATATCAGGAAGGTAGCAGTCCTTGCTTAACGGACTATTCCATGTTCAACAAACGAAAAACATAACAAAAACCAGTCAAACAAACTTCTCACCTTTTCCAGGCGTATAGTTCAAGCTTTCTTTTTATATTTTTGCACATATCAAGCCTCTAAACTCGGATCCTAAAGCTAAAAATATCAGGAAGGTAGCAGTACTCGATAAACGAACTCTTCCATGTTTAATAAACAAAAACATAACATTAAACAGTCAAAAAAACTTCTTACCTCTTCCAGACGTATAGTACAAGCTTTCTTTTTATATTTTTGCGCATATCAAGCCTCTAAACTAGGATCCTAAAGCTAAAAATATCAGGAAGGTAGCAGTCCTCAATTATCGGATTATTCCATAATCAACAAATCAAAAACATAACAAAACCAGTCGAAGAAACTTCCAACCTTTCCCAGACGTATAGTTCTAGCTTTTTTTAAAAATATTTCTGCACTTATCAAGCTTCTATTCCGGTTCCTAGAGCCAAAAATATCAGGAAGGTAGCATTCCTTAATTACCGGATTATTCCATGTTCAATAAACGAAAAACATAACAAAAACCAGTCAAACAAACTTCTCACCTTTTCCAGGCGTATAGTTCAAGCTTTCTTTTTATATTTTTGCACATATCAAGCCTCTAAACTCGGATCCTAAAGCTAAAAATATCAGGAAGGTAGCAGTACTCGATAAACGAACTCTTCCATGTTTAATAAACAAAAACATAACATTAAACAGTCAAAAAAACTTCTTACCTCTTCCAGACGTATAGTACAAGCTTTCTTTTTATATTTTTGCGCATATCAAGCCTCTAAACTAGGATCCTAAAGCTAAAAATATCAGGAAGGTAGCAGTCCTCAATTATCGGATTATTCCATAATCAACAAATCAAAAACATAACAAAACCAGTCAAAGAAACTTCTAACCTTTTGCAGACGTATAGTTCTGGCTTTCTTTTGAAATTTCTGCACATATCAAGCCTCCATTTCGGTTCCTAGAGACAAAAATATCAGGAAGGTAGCAGTCCTTGATTAATGGACTATTCCATGTTCAAAAAACGAAAAACATAACAAAAACCAGTCAAACAAATGTCTAACCTTTTCCAGACGTATAGTTACAGCTTTTTTAAAAATATTTTTGCACATATCAAGCCTCTATTTCGGTTCCTAGAGCCAAAAATATCAGGAAGGTTGCAGTCCTTAATTAACGGATCATTCCATGTTGAACAAACCAAAAACACAACAAAAATCAGTCAAACAAACTTCGAACCTAGTTGAGAATTATAGTCTAGACTTCCAGTTTTAATTTTGGGATACCGTAACCCTCTGCAATTGATTCTTAACTTTGAAATAATCAGGGACAGATCCTCATTATTTTCTCCTCCTTATCTTTCCAGCATCGGGGTCCAGGTATGGATCACTCTAATGAGTATGCTTTGTTTTAGGATTTCGACGAAACTATGGTGTCTATTGTCACAGAATTTCAAGTATGTGCCCTTTGAACCTGCACTAAACTGCAATTAATGTCCCTGTCAGACTTCAGCGCGACGTCGAAGGTACAACGCGTGACATGCGGACGTAAAACCGCCCTTATGGGTAAAATTTGAATGGTGTGAGTGCTTGTGCAGGTATGAAGTGTGTGGGCGGATTTGGGGTGTAGGGATGCGAGGCTTCGTGGCTGGTGGTCGTATGTGCGTTACGGTGATACGCCAGACTTTATGGTATCGCGTACAGAGGTAGGCATGGGGGGTTACAGTCATGGCGTGGCGTATTCATTTCCATGCCAGCCTCGTAAAGCTGACTTAATTTAATGTGCCGGCCGTACATTCTCTCGAGGTCGATAATAAAATCATAACGCGAGCGCGCACAAACGCGGATTATCTAGGAACATCTGAATGTATGATGCCTTTGCCTCTAACAGGATGGGGAACTTCCGCTTTTCTCAGGAAAATGATGGTCTTCGACATGTTCAAGACAATACCTGCAAAATATGAAAAAACGGGAAGATATGGTCCTATAAGAAAGACGCCCTTATGATCTAAGTACGAATCTACAACCCATCAAACCGCTTCTACTACAAAGTATTGAGGGACAGATGTATGGGCTTATTCTTGATTGTTTTTGTCCTAAAAGCCAACTGCGGAGGGTTTCCAGCTGCAAAAATGCAAAGTGTTATTTCCAACAGGTACTTGGAGAAGAGGATGAAAGACCATTCGATAAGTGTTTCTTATGTTTTTGGTTTGTTAAACAATTTTGTTAGATATGCGGAATATGAAGGTATTCTTATGGAGGTGTAACTTCCAAACCTGTTTATAGAGGATATAATTTGGAAATGCTATTTGAAATTTTTCCTAAGTTGGCAAAAATTTGGATAATCTTTTTTGCTTCTCTAAGGAAAAGTTCCAAACGTTGTACTGATTCGGAAACTTAAACATGTCCTATAAAAATATAAAGAGGAGTTTCTGATGGGTACAGTTAATGAACAACTTCTTGTGATGTGAATTATAATGTGTTACTTTCGAACCTGTATGCAGGCTTGTAATCATCAGTTCATCTATTTCTCATTTTTCTTGTAGAGCGAGCTTTCTATTGATAGAGCACTTATAAGGTGTAGGTTTTATCACGGTGGGGTCACTTTCCAACCTGTTTATAGAGGATATAATTTGGATTACTTTATAATCCATCACCTATTTAGTTGAAAAAGATTCGGATGAAATTTTGACATAAAGATATGGCAATCGAAATTGATGTCTCTGATAGGTTACTACGGAGAGATAGCCGCCTGAGCTTGATCTAGATTTTTTAGGTGTTAAGAGGAGATTAGAGAGGATTCTCGAATACCAAAATCCTAAGGATGAGTCCAGAAGATACTTCAGGAAAAGGTTGCAAGTTTACTCGAATGGTATCCCTCATGTTTATTGTTTGTTGAGTAATGTTCTGTAATAAAAGAATATGGAGATATTGATATGCAACTATAGAGAGAAGTTTCTGAAGGGTACAATTGATGAAGGACTTCTCGTGGTATCACAATATAACCTATTTATAGAAGATATGATTTAGATTTACTGCTTAGTCTACGCTCCAATAGATAGAGAAGATCTAGTTCCTAGGACTTATTTTGACACTAAGATAAGGCAGTAAAAATCGATTCCCCTGCAGACTATATATATTGCACATTCATAATAGATTGCTGAGGAATTCCGATTGAAGATCTCACTACAGATTATGTGCAGTGCATCATTAAAATGAAGGAACAGGTATACATGCTTGTTTGTAATTGTTTAGTGTTAGGGGTAGTTTGTAAAGGATTCTTGGTTGACAAAATTCAAAGGGTATGTCTGGAATATACTTCAGAAAAAGGGTAGACATTAATCTAAATGGTTTTCCTTATGTTCTTTGTTTGTTGAACAATATTTTACAATTGTGATCAGCATGATGTATTGACACTAAGATATGGCAATAAGAATTGAAATCCCTGGAGATGAGGTATATTGCACAAGTAAACATTTATAATCAAGGAAGATGTGCATCAACTTGTTCTCGATTCCTTAATTGCCAAGAGAAAATTGGAGACGATTTTCAAGTGCCAAAATTCAAAGAATGAGTCTAGAAGATATTTCAGGAAGAGGATAGAATTTACTCCAATTGGTCTATCCAATGTTTTTGGTTTGTTGAACATTGTTCTCAGCTTGCAATCAGGATGATGTTTTCACATCGAGGTATGGCAATAAAAATCGCTATATCTGCAAATGATCTTTACTGCAGATGATCTATACTGCAGGTTCATGATAGAGAGCCGATTTCTCGTACTAATAACAAGTCAAAGGATGAGGGATAGTCTCTTGAATTTGAAATATTGCGGGAATATTGAGTGTAGCAATGCGTAGGATAAAAGCGACACTCTTACATTGAAGAAAACACGCTCAAATGTGATTCATTCATCCTTTCAAGCTAGTGGTCGGTTAGCCAGGCCCATTCACACTGAAGGCACGCGATGATCCTTCCCAGCATCACTCTGTCCGTATTACAAAAAGAGACGGTGAGAAAGGTGCCAATGTTTAGCTATTAATTCTAACACTGACCAGGTAGGCATCCACTCAAGCCTTCTGGCTGTTTGCTCAAAATTATTCATTCTCGACAATGGCCAACTTTTTCTTATGGACATTTCAATAACTACGTCATGCCGTTTGGAATAATTTTTGCACCCGTCCCCTTCTTCATCAAAGATCGTGACATAAACTTCGAAGCCCCCAGAGTGACGTCACAAATTTTTTATTTTCCCTCCTCCTACGCTCTTAAGTGAAACTTTTATATTAGATTTCGTAATATTTTTTAGACATGACTTCTCTCTTCTTCTTTCGCTATTCATAATCCATGCATTCTCTGAACATGACCAAATCATCTAAGCCAATTTCTTTTACTCTTGTCAAACAGCACAGTTGGTGCAAGCACAGAATTATATATTACAATTTTAGTCTCGTTTGTTATATTTCTACAAGTCGCAAAATATCGATTTCCCATCAGAGAAAATTATTTTTCAACTAAATGATAAATTTTTAACAAGCGAAAAAACAAAAAAAAAGTTTTACTTTCAAGCAAAGGAGACAAATTTTCTAGCTCAGAGGACGAATTTTCTATAAAACATGTACAAACAACAAAGATTATTTCTTAACAAAACTTTGGACCACAAAAATTCATCTTAAGTCAAAACCACGAATTTACAACAAATAAGTTAAAAAGGGTAAACTTTTCACAGAATAGTTCAATTTTTAACGGAATTTTGAATCTCCTAGATGAATTTCTGAGTTTCATTTCTTTTTTTGATCTGAAAGAAGGAATATTTAACAAGTAAGTAAATTTTCGGAAAAATATTCAAATTTCTAGAAAAGTAATTAACTTGGCAACAAAAGAACTAAATTTGGAACTAATGTGGTTATTCCTCAATAGGCAAACTGAATTCCTAACAAAGAAGTTCTACTAATAGCCTAATAGTTGGATTTTCAATCAACAAAGATCAATTTCTCGATAAAAAATAGAATAGTTGATATTTCATTCATGAAAATATTTCAAATGAAAAAAACATACAAATTTAACGAAAAAAATTAATTTTCAACGGAAAATGTAAAAGTTGATATTTTCAACCATAGAATATTTTGATTTTAGGTAGAAAAAAACAATCGAAAAAGACGTGTCTTCAACAAAATAGTTGTATCTTCAACTGGATCAGGTTAATTTACTATCCAAGAGGATAATTTGTAACGAAAAAATTAAGATTTACAACAAACCATTAAATTTTTAACCATAACAGGTCAATTGATAATCAGATAATTAGAATTTTTGAAAAAAAGAAGAATAAAAATGAGAACAACTCCAAAAAGAATATTAAAATAAACTTCCAATACTAACATTATATTTATAACTACAGAAAAAAAATCGAATTTTAAAACAAGCGGTTACATTTTTAATCGAGAATGTTGATCATTGACCAGAAAATACAAACTCGAAAAGATCTGAATTATTCAAAATTCAAATTGTTGATTTTCGACACGTAACGACAATGTTAACTTGTTTTTAAACAATAATGGAATAGTTGAATTTCAAGTTTCATAAATCAAACGTTGAATAAAAAAGGACGCATCTTCGATAAGATAGTTCCATTTGAAACAAATATAATTGATGTTTAACAAAGTAGTTTGACTGTAAATTAGGAAAAGATGAGGCGTCTGGCACTCACGTGAAGTAGCTGCATCAGTGAGTCACACATATCGGCCAACAGCGTGACTGAGGTCCTTGCTTTCTAGGAAGGGCAACCTAATAATTGATAATAATTTATTTATTGAAATAATAATTTCATTATTATTTTTCTTGGTTCACAATTCGTCTTCTTGCATTTGAACTTCATCTCTTCTGCAGAAAATTCAATTTTTCGGCAACTACTTGGCTCTATTATTCTTCTAATAGTAAATTGTTCACTTGTAAACGATTATTTCAATTTCGAATTATTGACTTTGATTCTACAAGTCTGGAATCATTAAATTGAAAATTATTTGAAGTTTGAAGATATTTCTTCCAAATTTCAAATTGTATCATTTTCAGTTGGAAGCTTTGAAATTCAAATAAATGCATTTCCGAAAATTGAAGTTTAAATATTTACATTCACATTTCAAAAATAGGACAATTTCGGGAGAAACTAATTCAAATTTTATCTTTTTTAAATAGAAGCGTTGAAGATTAAACATTATTTGATGGAAAGCTTCAAAAATTAGTATAATCAGAAATGTTTAATTAATAATAATAATAATAGTGAGGAACTCAACACTCAAACTTGCAGCTAGAAAGAATTATTTTTAATGAATAATACAACAATTGAATATCTAGTTTAGAAAAAATTTGCACCAAAGATAAAGAGAACTGATTTCTAATCTAATCAGGACTTCCAATCTTATTTTTCTTTTCTTTTTTTTCCTTTTGAAAATTCTACATTTTTGTATAAAATTATTATGAAAATTCATCTTCTGGATTAGAAAGTTCGATAAATTGTTAGGAAATTCAACTATAAGTCGACAATAACCTTTTTTTTTAAGATTCCATATTTTTGGTAGTCAATTCGAACATTTTGGCAGAAAATCCCACTAGTTGGCTGAAAATCGAACTATATAGTCAAAAACCAAAATAATAAATAGATAATGAAAAAATATCGTTGCGAATTAATTTCTTTGGTTCGAAATTCAACTATTTTGTTTGAAATTTTTGTATTTTGTTCGAGAATTATTTTTCTAATTGACAATTCAATTTTTCTCTCCAAAAATTTTTTCCTTTCCGGTTTGAAATTAATTCTTCTGCACAAGAGTCAAACTTTTCTATTTTGGCTTGAATTGATCCTTTTTTTCATAAAGAAAAAATCACCATTCTGCTTGAAAATTCCTACATTTTGTTACGAATTCGTCTTTGATCATTCTTTTGAAAACTTTATTATGTCGTTTATAAATAATTTTATCCGTAAATTAATTATTCGTTACAAATGAGGATCTGATTATTTTTGGATTAAAAATTCAACAATTTGTGCAAAACTTTTTTCACCCATTGACTAAAAATTCTTTCTTGATTAAAAATTCTTCTTCTTTATCAGAGAAATCTACGTTTTAGTCCGGGATTCATATTTTTATTTGAGAATTCGTGTAGTTATGTTCTTTTTGTTGGAATATAACCTTTTTTGTTGTAATTTTTTTTCATTTGGTTTTTCTTTATCCTCTGGTTAAGAGTTAAACTATTAAGTGAAAAAATTGCTGTTTTTTATGGTTGGAAGTTTATTTTTCAAATGAAAACTCAACTATTACATTCGATTGAAATATCTTACATTTAAACAACTAAAAATTTGTTTTTGCCTTTGAAAATTGATTTTTTTGTTTATAATTTAACGCCTCCTTGGTTGAAGATTTATTTGCATAACTGAAAATTCAACCTGACAAGTTTTTGTTCGAATTGATCTCTCTTAGTTAAAAACAAATTATTTTGTAAGTTGGTCCGTTTCGAATATAAATTCAACTAGCGTGTTCAAAAATTAATTTCTTCCACTATTAAAAATTGATTTTTCTAACCTAAAACTAATATATTTTGTTTTTGTTTGAAGCAGTACCTCCTTTATGTTGGAAAGAAACTATTCGAATGGAAATTTCACCTGGTAGAAATTTGATCTTCCTGGCTGGGAATTCATATTTCCTCTTCTATTGAATTATCATTCTTTTTTAGTTAAAAATTTAACAATTCGGTTGGAACAGTTTTCTATTTTGAATCAAGAATCTCCTTTGGCTTAAGGGTTGAATTTTTTTATTTAAAAAATCGATGTCTTGGTGAATGATTTAAAAATAAGAGTTGTAAATTATTGAATTTGGTTAAAAATGATTTTTCCCTTCTTGAAATATAACCAATAATATTCCTCTGTGAAATTTTTTATTTTAGTTAAAAATCCAACTACTTTTAAATGAATTTTGTATTTTTTTGAGGATTCGTGTTCTCTATCATCCTTCTTCTTATTAACTCAAAAATATGAATCTATAACCAAATCATGAATCTTATGTATCGAAAAAAGAATTTTCAAAAGGAAAAGATTTTTGAGTTAATAAGAAGAGCGGTGATAGAGAAGACGAATCCCCAACAAAATACAAAATTGATTTAAAAGTAGTTGGATTTTTAACCAAAATACAAAATTTCACAGGGGAATAATATTGGTTATGTTTCAACAAGGGAAAAATCATTTTTCAACAAATTTACTAATTTACAATTTATATTTTTAAATCGTTCACATTACATATCCTAAAAACTTTAAAAAAATTAATCTTCCTTTTTCTGAAAATATAACCTTCCTCATTTTTTCTTAAGAATTCATTTATTATTTTTAAAGATCAGAATGTATGGTTCAGTTTTTTTGTATTCTTTTTCCAACCTCGCTAACTAATGCCACAGATATTTGCAACGCTAGACAAAGGATCATCCCACTCGCAGACATGAATAGCTGAGTCGCAGCTCAACGCAAACTCACAGACTGGGTACATGGTCATTTTAGAAAAATGAATACGATTAGCATGCGATTCCTGCACAATATGTGCAGTACAAAGCCAACGAACAAAGTAAGAAATGTTGTAATTAAAATTGCCGGACACAAAGATTTTCTCGATAGTAATTTTCTGAAACAAAGGGAGCAATGGGAATAAATTGTTGGGGGGCATGAAGGGAGCAGGAGTGATTCTTAATGGACGTTCTTAAACCGAGGGCTCGAGCTCAAGGAGCCGTGAGCATATTTACGCTATCTTCGAGTAAATCGCTCGATTACTACGGTCGTTACCTGTACTTACGCGGGTAAATGGCGATAGGCTGTCTGCAAGGTATCACAGAGGAATCACGCTAAGTTATCCGTTGAGCTCCGAAGTACATGTACGCACTACAGTGTACTTTACTAGTGATAAGGATGCGTTTGCATTTGCAAATAAAGTAAATTATGTGCGAGAATATATATTATAATTACAGCATAGTTGCATTGTACGAAGGAGGAAAATATTTCAAAGCGCGCCTTCAAGATGCGTGTTTTTTAATCTTACTTCAATTATTCGAGTCTGATGCAACTTCGATAAGAAGGAATTTATGTCTTCATTTATTAAAAATTACTCCTCTTCTTTTCTCCTGCATTTTGATAAAATTCTGGTCATCTCTGCTGGGATTCGAATCCAGGACCTTACGCTTGCGAGACTAGTTTCTTACCAACGACGAGACCCTCCATAAACAATATTACCAATTTTTTATCACCCCTTTCCCAGCCAACCCTCAATGACAAGCATATTTAAGTGATTAACTAATTTTCAACGAAATATAAGAATTTTTGCATAGAAGAGATGAATAATGAACTGAAAAAGCATTTTTCTACAAACTAGTTGCATCAAGCAGTTACAGGTTTTATGAAGGTTATAAATTTGTTATCCTACTTGGTGGGTACCTATCACCACTACGTAGCGCGTCCCCAGGTTGCGGATAGAGGGAAGGCCCCTGAGG
>WSXT02173249.1:10518-22438 GCA_011762715.2 Neuroterus valhalla | reverse complement strand
GTTTTCAGCAGTTTTGCAAAATTTGCAACTCTGTGTATGCATTGCATGCATTGTAAACTGAACCAAGCACGCATGAAGCCGAGCGCGAAGCGCGAGGTACATACATTATCGAGCGCGAAGCGCGAGATTCGAATGACGCGCGCTCAAACTTGCGAGCGAAGCGAGCCGCGCGAGAAGCGCTATAAGAATGTGCCCGCGCAGCGGGCAGATTTTTTCAATTCAAATTATGTAATTTCTGATTCGATGCACTTTTCAAATTTTCGGTTGCAATGCAATGTGATGTAATCTAATTCATTCTCTTCCCTTGTATGAGGTTATACAATCTTGGACGTTTTTGAATAAAGTTTTTCCCGAAATGTTTTACTGTTAATCAATCTCTATTTTTAAACTTTGAGTTGAAAATTCTGATTTTTGAAAAAACCTTCTCATACGGGATTTCCAATCTAAAACTTTCAATTGCAGCCGATTTTTATTCGAAAATCCATCTTCCCAATTTGAAATTGTTATTTTTTATGGAATTCCGATCAGCGATTATTAAATACTGAAAAACAATCATTTGGAATTATTCAATACTCCCTACTTCCATGATTAATTATAAGTGTTCTGATTTGTATATTTTTTTTTTATCAGCATAATCAAAAGGTATTGGTTTTATGTGAAAATCTACTTTCGCGAAATTCATGAAATCTCCACGTTTTGAAACCTCCTGATTCAGAAAAAGTAGTTTTTGCCCCTCAAACAATAAAAATTCGCGTTTATCAGTCCGTGTTGCAACTGTAAAAATGGCACTTTTTGAGGCAGTACTACTGCGCATGCGCAACCCTTTTCTCGGCCATCAGCTGCCTGAAAATCAGCTCACGTGATTGAAGATGGTGGCGCGGTAGCAAACGTAGCAAACAAGTGCCGTGTTCACAGTTGTGAACACGGCGCTCGCGCGCGCGCGCGCGCGCGCGTGCGTGTGTGTGTGTGTGTGTGTGTGTGTGTGTGTGTGTGTGTGTGATAAATGACTTCACTTTCTCCCGTTTGTATTCATGTACATAAATGTCAGTTATGTAATTACATTCAGCCGAGCGAAGCAAGGCCTGCAAACTTCACGCTCATCAAAATCGATTGTTTTTGCCTAGTTGGTGTCTGTCTGTCTGTGTCGTTGTCGTCGTCATTGGTGTCTCTATCCTCCATAACTTTTGAAAGACTTATCGGATTGGATTGCCCTTTGGTACACATTTTGAGGGACCAAAAAAGCAACTCGAGTTCGTTAACAAGCTATCCAAATCATTTTTTGATGACAACAAAATTGTCGGAGTTATGGTATTTTTGAAATTCGAAAACATAAAATAAAATAAGAATTTTAAGCTATTTCACTCAAAATTGAACAGAAAGTCAGAAGGAAAAAAGTGTCTTTTCGGAAGCCCTACTAGATCGTGAATACAACTTTTTGAATTTTTTCAAAAAATCGAAAATTCCAATTTTGATCGCCAAAAAATAACGGAAGAAAATCTTTCCGCCGCGCGGGCACATTGTCATCGCGCGGTTTGCATCGCTCGCAAGTTTGAGCGCGCCTAGGGCGCACGTCTTTCGGATCTCACGCTTCGCGCTCGGTTATGAACTTACCTCGCGCTACGCGCCCGGACATTATACCTTCCCACAGTTGTATAAAAAGCTTGTGAAACTCGAAAGCGAGATGTTGACTTCTTCAATTTGATGAGTGTAAATCCTCTTTTGATGGAGTTTATCCAAAACGGTGGAGTAGTCCTAGGCGCGATCAAACTTGCGAGCTGCGGGCGAAGCAAGTTCAATTTTAATTTAAGGTCATAATCTTAAATTTTCAAAATTTTTGAGCTGAAAAATGTTTTCCTTTTGGACATTGCTGATGAGTGATGTCCGCCCGTCAATCTATTTTGTTTTATGGCGCCATCAAGCGTTTAACAGTAGAATTACAAAATTCTGGTAAAATTCCCATCTTTATGCTGTTATACACTTCCCATGTGAATTGGATTGCAGTGTATATTGTGATGGTAAAAAAATTATGCAAAAGTGCGTGGTAATATCGTTTAAAATATGATTGAAATTTACCACATTAATCACTTGTATTTTTTAGTCCACTAATTCATGTGGTAATACTATACTCTTATAGTAAAATTCCTACAAATATTGCAATATGGCACTGCAATTACTACAATTTCACATTGAATTGGTAGAATGAACACATTAATCACGGGGAAACATTTGCGAACCGACTTGTATTTATCAACTACTTTTTTTACAGTGTATCAATAATAAATTTTTTAAGCAGTTATCAGGTTGTAAATGGGATATCCTTTATTTTCGATGGTATCAAACTTTCTCATGGAAATAATGAAGAGACAGCCTTATCGAAATTATCTTTCAAACAATTTTATTTTACAAGCATTATGTTGATGGCATATTTACAGTTGTGAATCCTTCCAATTTACCCTTGAAAACGAAAGATACAACACCTTGAGTTTCTTAAACTTGAAATTTCGAAAAACACCAAATTGAAAATTTCATCACAAACTGGGTTTAAAAACCGTCCTGGTCCAGAAGTAACTTGAATTATGGATCCCATCATATGTTTAGTCAAAAGATTGGTATGATAAAAAGTCTGGTCATCCGTTGCATGAAATTGAGTGATATGAAATGCAGAAAAGAAAATTTAACCAATAAAAAGCCACCTTACGATTGGACAATTATTTCTTGCCGTTATAAGAGAATATCACCAAATAACGTATAAATGAGATTTGAACTACTTCCATCATAGAAAGAAAGAAGGAGAGATGGTAAGAAAATCACAAAAAACATATGTTCAAGGTCTTTCTAAAATATTCAGGGGATCTTTCAAGAAATTGAACACAAACGTTTCTTTGAGAAATATCAACTCTTTAGAAAAATTATCGACCAATAAAAAAGATTCGGAACGAATAGAAAATTTGTCCAATGTTGTTTATTTAATAAAATGCACTGATTGTAATAAACACCACATTGGTAATTTTAACACTGGCTTGTCACAACACTCATGCGAGTTTAATCATGTCTTTGATATTGACAATATTCGAATTTTGGCCAGAAGAAGGATGCTTTTAAATGACGTATCATTGAATCAATTTTTATCAATAAATACATCAAAACTCCAACAAACATGAATACCGAAAGAATGAATATAAACCAAATTCATCAGGGCATTATCAGGAGAAATTCAATTTCCTTCTGCTCAATTAAATAATTTTCCATTCAATCTTTCATCCTCAAGCTTCAGCGCGCCTTTGGAAGTTAAGAAGTTAGAAGTTTGGAAGTTTTTACCTCTAAAATTACGACTTTTCAAAACAGTAGGTCTTGTATTACTTTTCATTTTACAAATACTACATCGCTTTCTTTTTTTGTCTCAGGTATGTTATTATGTAACTATTAGACTGATTATTAAATTTGTCTTTTTTTTTCATCAAACTATGAACATGCATATCGACTCTCGGAAAAGAGCCGCATGTTTTCAGATGCTTTGCTTTTTATCTCATTATTGACCGTACGGACAAATATATGCTGAAGTATTTATCGAAATAAAGGTAATCGCCTCATGCAAAATTGCAAACGAGAATATTGAGACATAAAGAGAAGATATGTTCAATATTAATTACGAAAGAGAATCGTTTTCTCCCAAATCCTTTTACCCTTGTGGTTAACATTTCCCCTCTCTGTCCTACTCTCCCCATGTAAGAATAGAAGGGAACAAAAAGGAGAAAAAAGAGAGTCCCAAAAAAAATAATCTCGCCACTATTTTGCACGCATTATGATAGGCAGCAATTACGAGCGGCATTAATTAGCCGTTTGATATACGAGTCCAGCGAGTGGGCTGGTACGCATCATTAGGTTCATATACGCAACTGGAGGCCGGATTATATTCAACGTGTGAACGTGCTGTTCGCCGAACCGCACTCCAACTTCTCTTATCCTCCTCATCCTTCGCCAACCTCTTCTTTCACATCTTCCTCATCTTCACCGTTCCTCGTCTCTCAGCCATCATCTTCTCTCATCTTTTCCACCACGAGACTCGCGTTGGCCCGTGAGGCCGCCTCGCGAGCTGTAAACAACTTGGCCATGCCCTCGGAAACATCCCCATAAAGTACATTTTATCTATCGTAAATCGATACCGCGGCGTATTTCACCGTGGCAAGGTTATACAATGCGGCTCAATTAATGCCAAACCGTTGCCCTGATTTATTTCTTAACTCCGAGGTAGTGCATCGCGATAATCGGACGTTTCCGAAATGCGAAGAGCACGATGCACCTCTGGGTGCGTGAACACATTATGTTTACATGTAAGTACATAACGTGGGACGAGACAAAGAACCGCAATATCGGGAGATGGAGGGCGTCAATTCAGGGGTTCGTGTTTTTGCACTTCTGAACTCCACTCTGTAGTAGCTTTCCGAACGGTCGTGAAGCTCTAACACTAAACTCTTGATCGTTATTTTCCGTTAATGCCTAGACTCGATGCGAAACCTCTCTAGTCTCTAGAAGTTCCTCCTTACCTTGGTAGCTGATTCAATATCTTTACTAACCCCTTTTTTTCTGGCATTTTACTACTGTTAGTATGGAGGTCTCTTATTTCATCAACAACACTAAGTGATGAACAACACTACCCCTATCCATACTGTTTCTTTCCCTACTTCTTCCTTTCCTTTCTTTTTACCGTCCTGTCCCTTCTACATTCTTATATCATACCTCCACATCTACGGTTTCATCTACCACCTTCCCCTCCACCCTACATCATTTGCCCTTTCCTCTGAACTTTACCGCCCTTCTCTCCTCTCAAATACGCTTAGTTCCTCTTATCAACACATTCATCCTTTTACACTACCTCTTCTTCTTCTTCATTCGATCTATCTATTCCATTATACTCCTTTCCCTCTCAAATACCACCCCTCCACCATCTTCCATAAAACGAAGTCTTTTTTACCGAACCCCTTTACTTTCTTTTATTGCACCCCCTCCTTCCTTGCATTTCTACTCTCCTTCTATCCCGAACTTCTCAGAACACCTTCTACCCTTCTTCATTATCCACACTTTCCCATCCCGAACTTCCCCTCTTCCTCTTCCCTATTTCCCAAGCCCATTACACCTTTCTCTTCTAACCCAACACTTAACCCAATTACTCCTTCCTTTCCAGTGCCATGAACTACCCTTACCCATACTGTTTTTCCCCTACTTCTTCCTTTCCTTTCTTTTTGCCGTTATGTCCCTCCTACATTCTTATATCATACCCCTTCCACATCTACAAATTTCATCTACCACCTTGCATTCCACTCTATATCATATGCCCTTTCCTCTGACCTTTACCACCCTTCCTCCCCCACAAATACGCCTACTTCCTCTTATCAACTCATTTATCCTTTTACACTACTCCTTCTCCATTCGACCTATCTATTCCATTATATTCCTCTCCCTCTCAATTACCACCCCTCTACCACCTTCCATGAAACGAATTATTTTCCGAACCCCTATACTCCCTCTTTTACAGCTCCTCCTTCCTTGTATTTCTACTCTCCTTCTTTTCTGAACATCTTCGAACCCCTTCTACCCTTCTTCCTTATCCACACTTTCCCATCCTGAACTTTCCCTCTTATCCTTTTCTACTTCCCAAGCCGATCACACCTTTCTCTTCTAATCCATCACTTACCCCAATTCCTTCTTCCTTTCCAGTGTTCCCAGTGAGTGCACTCGGAACTTTTCCGAGAAATCTTGTGATTGTTCAAGATGAAGGAAAAAGCTAATTATTTTTGTCTCTTCACAAATGATAAGTCCTCCTGCACACATGCACAGTAGTCCATTGTACGTTCGCTGGGAGCACCGTCTCCTTTCCTCTATATACCTTTTTCTCACTTATTTATAAACTACTCATAGCAACTGTTTAATAAGGGCCTAATTTTCAGCAAAAACAAGCTTTTTCATACTCTGACAATTTTTCCTCGAAAACTGTACGACTTATAACAAAGGACAGTGGCTGGGTGGTGGTTCTCGACTCGGCGGTATCTCGAATGTCAAGCATTAACAGGCGCGGTTAGCGTTCGGGTGGGTGACTGTTTGAAATTATCGCTAAGTTATGTTTTCACTATGTTCAACTACTGTCGACCAGGAGATTCTACGCCAAAGATTGGTGTGGGAATTCGATGCTATCGAATGTTCAAATCCAAACACGCCTGTCGGTAATCGACTGCGTTCAGGAGTTTTGATTTTCTGCAGTTTTTCACTCCCCTGACCAAATGCTCAGACAAATGCGAGCGTTGTAAAAATCCGGCAATAGGCGGTAAGCGTTAAAGACCCCACAGTATTGAAAACGTCAGGCATTGCTTGAAGGCTTATAATGAGAGTTGGGTTAATTGGGGATTTCGGAAAGGGATTTGAGTTAAAGGGTCTAATGTCTGACGATCTTATGTAGGATAAAAATATAAATATGTAAAAACCCGAAAAGGGTATATGGAGTGGAAATCTGAACTGATCTGTACTACTTAAATACCTATCATAAATAGAGACCAACACGTGGGATACTTAAGATGTTATTACCGTGGAAGGAACTCCTCAACTTCCATCAAATAATTCTAAAATTATCTTTCATTACATAGAACTATGATTTTGAGGAGCAGCAGTTTATTAAATATATTTTTTATAACATATGCATGATTTCAGGCCTTTTTGACGCCTGAGGAGTGGGGCTAAAGGTCTACTTTTCACTCCCTAGGAAGTAAAAAGTACTTTTCACTCCCTAGGGAGTGAATAGTGACGTCATAGATGAATGAGAAAAATTATACATCTTTGTGAAAACTTTGTGGAAAATTTGATTGCAGATAATACAATTTTACGGTAATTTATGGAAAGTTATCATACGTAACTTACAAAATGACCCTAAATAACCGAAAATTTCCGAAAACTTATGGAAACTTATTGAAATTGGTAAATTGCACTTTGGGTTACTCATCTTAGGTTACCATATGTTACCTGTGAAATTTACTATGAATTACCCGAACTTTTTATAATTTTCCGGAAATTCATGGAAATTTTTTAAATAGAATTTTTAGTAATTTATGGTAAGTTACCTCATATCCCTGTAAAATCACTATGAATAACCGGAAATTTCCGGAAATTTGTGGTCAATTTTAAATTGAATTTTATACTGCTCATCTCAAGATACCATGAATTACCTCTAAAATTACTACAAATTACCAAAAATGATCATAAATTTCCGGCAATTTATGGAAATTCTTCAGATTGAATTTTAAGTGATCTATGGTAAGTCACCATACTTTTCTGTAAAAGTACCATAAATTACCGGAAAATTTCAAATTGAATTCTGGGAATTCATCTCAAGTTACCATAAATTGCCTGTGAGAGAACTATAAATTACGGAAAATTCTCATAAATGTCTGGAAATTCTTAAAAATTGAATTTTGGCTGATTTATGGTAAGTCACCATAATTTCCTGTGAAATTATCATAATTTCCATAAGTTTCCGGAAATTTATGATAATTTTTTAATTTACTTTTTTCGTGGTACTTATCTCAAGATACCATAAATTACCTGTGAAATTACTATAAATTACCGAAAATGTTCATAAATTTCCGGAAATTGATAGACATTTTTCGAATTGGATTTCAGGTTATTTATGGTAAATCACCATATTTCCCTGTAAAATTACCATAAATAGCCAAAAATTTCCGGGAATTTATAGAAATTTTCAAATTGAATTCTGGGTAATTCATCTCAAGTTACCATATATTGCCTGTGAGAATACTATGAATTACGGAAAATTTTCATAAATTTCTGGAAATTAATGGAAATATTTAAAATTGAGTTTTGGGTGATTGATGGTAAGTCACCATATTTTCCTGTAAAATTACCATAAATGCCGAAAAATTCCCATGAATTTCTATGAATTTACAGATATTTCCGGATGGGATTTTGGGTAATGTATCCTAAGTTACCATAAATTGT
Source organism: Neuroterus valhalla (assembly GCA_011762715.2). Lineage (NCBI taxonomy): Eukaryota > Metazoa > Arthropoda > Insecta > Hymenoptera > Cynipidae > Neuroterus > Neuroterus valhalla. The sequence goes on along the minus strand of WSXT02173249.1, from coordinate 14,437 downwards.
CTGTAAGAATACTATAAATTAAGGAAAGTTTTCATAAATTTCTGGAAAATTCGTGGAAAGTTTCAAAATTAAGCTTTGAGTGATTCATGGTAAGTCACCATATTTCCCTGTAAAATCACCATAAATGACGGAGAATTTTCATAAAATCCTGAAAATTCATAGAAATTTCAAATCAAATTTTGAACTTTGGAACTTCTTCGCGATCATGCTACCTTTTTTCGGAGTTCAATATTAGCTGAAATCATTACTGTATTTCGATAAATGTCTGAAATCATTCATTTTTTATAAAAAAATATCGTATGTGCCTAGGGGAAGAGGAACTTCTTCTACTTGTGTACTTTTTCACTACTCGTATCCGGCTTGCGCTACGCGCTCGCCTACGACTTGTATAGAAAACATGCAGTCGTCGAAAAAGTCCCTCTTCTCCCCCTAGGTGCATAATACACTATTTCACGTTCTACTTAAGGTGCCGCTGAACCAAATATGATTGAGAGGAGCTTGCATATAGGATTGTCTTTTTATTTATGGTTACCGGGCACTCCATGGAAGTTTTCTGAACAAATTGGAAATCATTACCTAGAAACTTTTCGAAAAATGATTTTGATGCGAAATAACTGTGAAAAAATTGCATGCCCCTAGCTGCCGGGATAAGCAGTCGATTTCAATCCCTAAGTATCAATAATCGATAAAAAATTCTGAAATGTTTTCTAAGCTTTTTACCTAAAATCTTAAACATAAATTTTGTATATTTTACTGGTAAATAATCGCAAAAGAATTCGATTCCCTTTTCTTTCGAGGGAGGCTGTCATTATCAACACTCAAAAATCCCAAAAATTGATAACAAGATTCTAAAATTCGTTCAAAGATTTTGACCTAAAATCCTGAAAAGTCGACTTTGTAGATTTTGATAGTAAATGATTGGAAGTTTCAACTCCCTAACTGCCGGGGAATATAGTCATTTCAGCCACTAATTAATGACTATTTTCCGCAGCTAGGATGACAAAACTTCCTCTACATTTAATTACCATCTAGATCTATAGAATTCGTATTCCAGATTTCAGGTAAGGAGCTTTGAACACGTTTCAGAATTTTTTATTTATTTTCGACATTTTTCGTGGTTGAAGCTGACAGCCTTCCCTGGCAGATAGGGAGATGAAACTTTTTTTTCTATTATTCACCATCAAAATCCACGAAATACATGTTCAAAATTGTAGGTAAGAAGGTTTGAAAACATTTTAAAATTTGTAATCAATTTTTGATACTTGGGCATTAAAATTGACTGCTTTCCCTAGCACCTTGAGGATGAGACTTTTTTTCCATTTATTCGACATTAAAATCTACAAAATCCATGCGTTAGATTTAAGATTAGAACATTTTTCGTTTACCATAAACGTAACAAACTCATTTGATCCTACATTTTTTTTACTTTTTGGATTATTATACAGACCATTATCATAAATTTTCTTTTCAATAACGAACTTGCTAATATTTGTACAAGTTTCTTATCGTATTCCAATACATCGCTTAAAAATACTTGAATCGAATAAAGAATTAAGGTAAATGTACTAGTTATCGTCACCTTAAGCTGAATTGGAAATCGAAAATGCTTTTAATTGTATTTGAAACACAATTTATAGTGTCACAAAGGGCTCAATCGACTAGAGAAGATTTAAAAAAGCCTAATTTTGATCACTTAATATTATAATTGATTTCGGTCAATTTTTATTCACGATTAAAATTCGAATTATAAAAATGCGTTGGTTATCGTCAGGCACGTAAAAGTGTATTCACACAAAGAAATATACTAATTTGATGGAAGGATATTCAAACTTACCTAAAATGACATTGTTGTCATTCTACGAAATGCCAAAATCTTGTTTTACGAAAAATACTGGGCCATCTGACGATAACTAATGCAGTGACGATAACCAGTGCATTTACCTTATTAGGTGTATTAACAAGCTAAGTATAAAGTTAAATCAAAACTTGAAGGAACAACATTCTTGCAGCAACTGTCTAACATTAACTTTCATACGAATTCAAAATCTCGTAATTATTGGAAAACATGAATGACCTTTATTCGAAAAAATCTTTGGAGTCAACAGATATTAGAACAAATAGAAAATTCGTCTCACAAAAAACCTTTGATCAGAATAATTATATTTGGTGGTAAAGGATGTTTTCGAGAGTAAAGATCTCTGTGGATGCAATAGTTATCTCATGAAATTTCTGAATTTCTTATAATTCGTTTATTTCGTAAAATGATGATCAAGATTCTTGTTTCCGTACACCTGACTATAAGGTTCGCAAGAAAACCCATTGCTAGTCGCCTACCCTGCAGATTCGAAGCGACTTTTAAGAGAAGAATACTCCGGGAGCATCGTGTTCGCGAAATTCGAATCTGGACTAGTCTTCTATGCAATATATATTTCTCGTTACAACTTCTTAGAATTATGAAGAACAATACTGATTTGAAGAAAGGTCTTCCTTCCTGTTTTCCTGAAACACAATGTTAGGAATCTCTGAAAAACTGTAGCACATTTTATGAGTTTGTGATTTAATTTACTAGCTTTCTGTGTTTATTTAGATATGGGGCACATAAACCTATGGGGCAACATGGGCACTGCCCCGGAGCGGCAAATTCCAGACCAAAAAAATACAGAAAAAAAATGAAAAAATGAAAAAAAAAAAGTGATGAAAATACGGTATCTGAGAATTAAAATTTGTTTTTTCGTAATGGAAAACAAAAATGTGTACACACATTGAAAACTAAAATCTCACATTCTAAGGTTTCACGAATTATTTTGAATTCAGCGTTTCCCCCATCACGAGAATTGAGAAATAAGTTGTTTTTTTTTGTGATATTTGAATTTAAATATTTTAAAGTTGCCCTTGAAGTTTTTATAATCATTGAAATGAATAAAATCAGAATTGCAGTATTTGAATTTTAACGACATACATACATGAATAACAATTACACAGCAACTGTTAGGGGATAGATTTTTTTATTCATTCATGTATTATATATTTTACAGAAGCTTTGCTCTTCACATCAGGATCTAGGATTTTGCAATACAGACCTGTTCGACAATGTGACCACTCTTCTGAAATAAAGCATACTCATTAGGATCGTCGAAAAATGCATTAGACAAACTTTTTTTTAGAATATTTATGCATAACGCCCGGAGATTTTTTCGAATCCACAAAAAAATAAATTCATTTCTTTTTAAATAATATTTAGAGGTGGCGCAAGCCCCATGAAGTTGAACACGTATTCCCCGTAAGAAAAAAAGACGTTTTTCTAAATTTTATTCAGAATTCTCAATATTAGGTGAATCGAGTTCGAAATTCACCATTTCTTTTCAAAATTAGTCACAGAAAGCGAATAAAATATTACTTTAAAATATCGACCCCATGAGTCTGTTTTATAGGGTCCCAAAAAAAACCCATGAGTGAAAAAATGGGTTTTTCGAGTTTTTGGCGCTAATTATAATTTTTTGCGGTTCTTTCAACGGCAATTGTTTCAAATACATAAAATACTACTCTATACTGATAATAAAGTGTTCATTTAAATTGTTTGAACAATTCATTATTGTTCTTAGCAATGCTCTCTTAAAAAAGGGTTATAAAGTGAAGGTTTTTCCTGAATTTTTCAACCTATTTTTACCCTTTCAGTTAAAGCAAAGTAAGAATCAAAAAAAGTTACGAAAATAATTGTTTCAACAATTTATTATTATTTATAACAATATTCTCTTAGAATGAGGCTACAAAGTTGCGGTTTTTTCTGGAATTTTCAACTTTTTGTCCACTTTTCACTCAAAGTAAGTAATTATTTATTTCGATTTAGCAAAAATAACTGTTTAAACAAATCTTAAATGTTTAAAGCTATCTTCTTCTAGATTAATACTACATAGTTGCG
>WSXT02173249.1:0-10508 GCA_011762715.2 Neuroterus valhalla | reverse complement strand
GCGGTTTTTCCCTGAAATTTTAAACTTTTATCCTTTTTCAAATAGATTGAAATAGTAATTATTTCATGTTAAAAAAAGTATTGTTCAAACAATCTATCGCAATTGAAAATAATATTTTCTTTGCCTAATGATAGGAACTTGCGGTGTTTTCTGAAATTTTTCACTTTTTGCCCACTTTTCACTTGAAGTGAGTTCATATTCAATTTAATTATCAAAAATAATTGTTTAAACCTATCATTAATTATTTTTCATTAATATTCGAATTTTCTACTGAAATTATTTTTCATAAAAAACAATGTAATTTACCCAACAATTAAATCAATTCGAACTCATTCAATCTAATTGAATTTCATTCAAATTCCATTTAGCGCAAAGTTTAACCTGTCAGAAAAAACCACAACTTTCTAGCACTTATTCAAGAGAAAATGGTTATAAACAATAATAAATTGTTTAAATAAGCATGTTTGTTAACTCGCAAATAATTATTACCTCACTAAGTGAAAAGTGGACAAAAAGCTTAAGAGTTTAGAAAAAACCGAGACTTTTTAGCACTCATCTAAGAGAATACAGCCATAAACAATAATGATTTTTTTAAACAATTATTTTTGTTGAACTAAATTAAATAATAACGCACGCCAAGTGAAAAATGGACAAAAAGTTGAAAATTTCAGAAAAAAACCGCAAGTTACTATCATTAACCAAAGAAAATATTATTAGCAATAATAAATAATTGTTTAAACAAATATTTTTGCTAAATTAAATCAAATAATTACCTACTTACAGTGGGAAGTGGACGAAAAGTTGAAAATTTCAGAAAAAAACGCAACTTTGTAGCATTATTTAAAAAGAATATTGTTATAATCAATACCAAATTGTTTAAACAATTGCCTCTGTTAACTTCAATTGATTATTACCTCGCTTTAACTGAAACGTTGAAAATAAGTTGAAAAATACAGAAAAAACCTTGACTTTCTAACCCTTTCCTAAGAGAAAGTTGCTAAAAACAATAATCAATTGTTTAATCAATATAAATGAACATCTAATTATCAGTGCAAAGTAGTATTTTATGTATTTGAAACAACCTGCGTTAGAAAAACGCAAAAAAATCATAATTAGGGGCAAAAACTCGAGAAACCCATTTTATCACTCATGGAAGTTTTTTGGGACCCTATAAAACAGACCTATGGTGGTGATATTTGAAAAGTAACATTTTATTCGTATACCTTGACTGATTGTGAAGAGAAATGGTAAATTCCGTACACGATTCACCTAATATTGATAATTCTGAATATAATGTACAAAAACGTATTTTTTTCTTATAGGAAATACGTGTTGAACTTCATGGGGATTGCGCAACCTCTGTATATTATTAAAAAAAAAAAAAGAATGCATTGATTTTTTTGTGGATTCGAAGAAATGTTCGGGCGTTTTGCATAAAAAATTCAAAAAAGAATTTGTTGAACCACCCTCATACTCATTCATATTACAATTTTTATCAGTAAATTGTAATAAACTTCAATTGCTTTAGATCTTTGGAATGCTGGAGGTTAAACTACCTACTTTGAAAAACCTCACATCGCTGTCAATCTTTCTCGGACCTCCGTTCGAAACAAAACGGATTGAAGTTGCATAAACAGGTAGAGCACGATCCCACGCAGCCACCTCGATATCCTCCGGTAGATATACACCTTGAAGGTGTTTCGTATCTGCGTCTATCGCTGACCAGCCCGAGCGTGAAATCGGACGCAGGCGATATCCGCATTTTCAACTGGAACTCAATCCTTGTCTGTTCTACTTCAAACAACCTGAACATCAAAAATCGTCACTTCCTCATCATCCCGATTGTTCTTTGTAAACATCTGAAATTATCATCTCTTTTTCTTTCAATTATTCTATTTGTCCTCACTTGTTTTTACCTTTGTAATATAGAATATTTTTAATTCGCTTCAATGAAAGATTTGATCATTGTGTCAAGATTAAACTAACCATTTATGGAAAAAATGATTAGGAAGGCAGAAGCTGCGTAGTGTCAGACCTGTCTGAAAAAACCAAACTTTTTCTTTATCATGCACCCCCTAAACAGGGACGGAAATAATCCTGAAGTCTGGTACCACTAGTTGTATTTCTTGCTATAACTATCACGAATGTTCATTTCCGTGAATATAAGACCCATCCTTTGAAAATTAAAGATGTGAAATTTCGGGTGATGCTAATACTTTTTCAATCATAAATGATAAGAATGTAGAAAAATCACACAAAATTTCTAGATGTTCTTTCAAAGAACAATTTCGTTTTCAAACTGGAATTACGCATATTTGGATATTTGGATGAAAATTCTCGTTTTCGTTTACATTTTCAAATTCTGAAAATTCCACAACTCTGACAATTTTGTTTCTAAAAAAAATCATTCGGATAAATTGTTCCACTTTTTACGTACTACAAGAAGCCATACTTACAATTTTTGAGTCTTGGAAAAAAGTCCAAAAAATCTGCTCGCTGCGCGGGCACATTCTCATAGCTCGCTTCGCTCGCAAGTTTGAGCGCGCCTACGGCGCGCGTCATTCGAATCTCGCGCTTCGCGCTCGATAATGTATTTACCTCGCGCTACGCGCTCGGTTTGTTTTTCACCTCGCGCTTCGCACTCGGCTTCATGCGTACTTGGTTCAGTTTACGATGCATGTAATGCATACACAGAGTTGCGAATTTTGCAAAACTGCTGAAAACCTCTACATCTATGGAGATTATTAATTTTTTTAATATTTTTATACAATTTTTTTTTATATTTAGTTTACTAAAGGCTCTACTGGCCTTAAGGAACACATTCTCATAAAATACTCGCCACTAATATTTACATATCACATAGTTTGGCTAGCAATTTGAATTTTACATTGTTTTAAAAGCGTTATCACAATTAAAACGAAAAATGTACACCTTATTGCAAAAAATTTCATGTGAAACTTGTAGAACGATAGACAATTTTTCTAATAATCTTTTCTTCCTGTCTCTTATTGCTTGGCTTGGAGATTGAATTTTTTTTTTGTAAGTGCGTTATCACGGATAGAACGAAAACTATTCTTCACATCGAAAAATAGTCAACAGTAAATCTGTAGATTTTTTGAAGTTAAACAATTTGTGTAGTTTCAATTTTTCTCATACCTCCCATAGTTTTACTCAAAAATAAAATTTTTCAATTTTGGTAAAATTTTTACGATAATATTCAAAAACCACACATCTTATGAAAAAATGGTATGTATCAAATTTTTAGGTTCTTTTAAAATGAATCATTTTTATTCTTAAAATTTTTGCACACCTTGCATAGTTTGACCAAAAAATTAATCTTTCTATTTGTCATTTACTTTTCACCTACTATGAAGAACAGTACCTACAATTTTTGAATCATAGGAATAAAATCCAAAAAAATGTTCAAGATGCCATCAAGATTGGAATTTTTGATTTTTTAAGAAAATGCAAAAAGTTGTATCCGCGATTATGTAGTGCTTCCAAGAAGAAACATTTTTCTCTCTGACTTTCTTTTCAATCTTCGTTATTCGGCTGAAAATTCTCATTTTCTTTTATATTTTTGAATTTCAAAAATGTCACAAATCCGTAAATTTTGCTTTTATCAAAAAAAATCATGAGGATAAATTGTTTCACTTCTTGCGTACTACGAGAATCTTTACTCAACATTTTTGAGTCTAGGGGAAAAAAAATCCAAAAAAAATTTTCAGAATTCTCCCCCTCTTTTATTTTTGATTCAAAATAGCTGTTTCACGAACTCAACTTGTATTTTCGGTCCCTCAAAATGGGTGCCAAAGCACGATCGAATATGATCATTCTTTCGATAGTTATCAAGTTCACAGATTACTTATCCTTATTTGTTGTGCCATCAAAATTAGAATTTTTGATTTTTTGAGAAAATTCAAAAAGTTGTATTCACGATCTTGTAGGACTCCCAAAAAGAAACATTTTTTCTCTTTGACTTTCTTTCCAATTTTGCGTAATTTGGCTAAAAATTCGCATTTTCTTTTATATTTCTGAATTTTGAAAATTCCACAACTCCGTCAATTTTGTTTTTATCAAAAAAAGTCAAGAGAATGAATTGTTTTACTTCTTACCCACTACAAGAAACCGAACTTACAATTTTTGAGTCTTGGAAAAAAAAGTCCGAAAAAATGTTCAAAATGCTCTACCCCTTTGATTTTTCATCCAAAATAGTTGGTTAATGAACTCATCCTGTCTTTTCGGTCCCTGCAAATGTGTGCCAGAGGGCAATCCAATCCGATCATTCTTTCGAAAGTTATAGAGTACACAGATTACAGACTACAGACAGACAGACACCTTCGCAAAAACCATTTTTTCGGACTCAGGGGGTCTCAAAACGTGGAGATTCCATCAAATCCGCGAAAGTGTATTTTCACATAAAACCAATACCTTCTCATTCAAAATGAGAATGTAAAAAATGTTCAAAATACTCCCCCCTTTATTTTTTCGTACGAAATAGCTAGATAGCGAACTTTACCTGTCTTTTTGGTCCCTGGGGACGTGTGCAAAAAAAAGATCAAATATGATTATTCATTCTGAAATTATCGAATTTCCATTATTTTTTGTGTGATGAAAATTGGAATTTTCGAGAAAATTCAAAAAGGCGTATTAGTGATGTTTTAGGGCTCCCAAGAAGAATCATTTTTCTTCTCTGACTTTACGTTTGATCTTGCGTTATTTTGCTAAAAATTATCATTTTCTTTTATATTTTTGAATTTTGGAGAGGCCACAACTCTGAGAATTTTGTTTTTATAAAAAAAAATCGTTCGGGTAAACTGTTTTTCTTTTTACGTACTACAAGGATCCATACTTACAATTTTTGAGTCTTGGGAAAAAAAATCAAAAAAATTTTTCAAAATTCTCTCCCTCTTCTACTTTTGATTCAAAATAGCTGGTTTACGAACCCGACCTGTCTTTCTCGTCCCTCAAAATGGGTACCAAAGCACGATCGAATATGATCACTCTTTCGGAAGATATCGAGTTCACAGATTATTTTTCGTCAATTTTTTGTGCTATCAAAATTGGAATTTTCGATTTTTTGAGAAAAATTGAAAAGTCGTATTCACGATCTTGTAGGGGGCCCAAGGAGAAAACTTTTTCCTCTCTGACTTTCTTTTCAAACTTGCGTTATTTGGCTGAAAATTCTCATTTTTTTTTATATTTTTGAACTTTGAAAATGCCACAACTCTGACAATTTTGTTTTTATCAAAAAAAATCTATCAGATAAATTGTTCCAATTTTCACGCGTTATAAGAAACTATGCTTACAATATTTGAATCTTGAAAAAAAAGTGCAAACAATTTTTGAAAATGTTCCCGCTCTTTCATTTTTCATCCAAAATAGCTGGCTAACGAACTCATCCTTTCGTTTGGACCAATCAACAAGTGTGTCAAAATCCAATTTGATCCGTCCATTTTTTCGTAAGTTATCGTTATACGGACATACAGACCAACAGACAGACACCATCGCCAAAACTTGATTTTCGGCTTCAGGGGGTCTCGAAACGTGGAGATCCGTTGAAAATTCAGTATGTGAAATTTCAGACGATTTTAATACTTTTTTAATCATAAATGATGAGAATGTCAAAAATGTCAGTTAACTTTTATGCTAGAAGTACTGAACACATCAATTCTATTGTACATGATGTTATTTATGACGAAGTGTCTCGTCGTCCTGAAATTCGGGACGACTAGCAATTTTGCGTGTTCGGCTAGTTGTCCCGGATTTCGGGTCAACTAGCCTATTTTCGCCATTCTGCTAGTCCTCCTGAAAATAATATATTTAATATTGATTTTACTTCTTCTGGTGGGCAAAAAATAGGAACACCACTGCTAGTCTTTGTAATTCCCACTATTTTTATCTTCTCCTAATTGTTTGCGTTTTTTTTATGCGATAGAAAATCTCGCAAAGGATCTCGCGCGCGTACAAGCGGGGAGAGTCGGACCTTCTGATTGGTTGGCTACTCCTCTCTTCCTCTGAAATGCGGCGAAAATCCGGTGCTAGTTGAATCCTAAGAATTTTGTATTTCTGAGAATTCAGAACTGAAGCTAAATATCCGAATTGAAATCTCGATGACTATTAATCAAATTGAAAACGCAGTTCCAAATTACGACTACCATAAAACATTGTGGTTTCAATTATTTACAAGTGCTAGAAGATTAGGATCAAGCTAATTTTAAAATTAATATCAGTTGACTACAATAGTCTTTATAATATGGTAGATAACAATTTATTCGATTCAATTCGAAATGCCTAAATTCCTAGTACTTCAAGTAAAATTGTTGCATTTTGAACGAAATAGATCAATTTCCAACTAAATAGTTGAATTTTCTATAAAAAAAAAAGAATTTAATCAATTTATTTAGTTTTATATTGAAAAAGAACGATTCCCATAAAAAATATCATGGCTGATAATTTAACAGGAGAAGATACTCATTTAAAATAAAAATTAGTTGAACGGAACAGAATTTTTAACAAAACAGTTCAAGCCTGAACCAAAAAAGAACAATTGATAACCAAACAGCTGCATTTCAAGGTCACAAAGACAAATTTTTCACGGAACTGTAAATTTTCAACCAAATTGTTAAGTTTTCAACAAAAATGTTAGGTTTTTAACCAGAAAAGAAGAATTCTTGTCCAAACAGTTGCATTTTTGACACATTAGGATGAATGTTTGAACCAAAAAGACGAATCCTCAACCAAGAGAAATTTTCAAAAAAAGGTTGACTTGTAGAACAAAGAAGATTTAACATTCAAAAAATGTCTTACATAGAGTAGGTCGGATACCATCTCCAATTTCAAGTCCCATAGGGAATCGAAGTCAACGCTGCACTGTAGAAAAAGTAGTTGAAAATTATAAGTCGGTTCGCAAATGTTTACCCGTGATTAATGTGTTAATTCTACAAGCTCAATGTGAAATTGCAGGAATCGCAGTGCGCATAAAAATACACGCAATTAACGTGGTAAATTTCAACCATATTGAAAACGATATTATCACGTATTTTTGCATGATTTCTCTAAAATCACAATCTGTAATGTAATCCAATTTACATAGGGAGTGTGCAAAAGCAGAAGGATGGGAATTTTACCAGAATTTTGTCATTCCACTCTTAAACGCTTGAAGTGCGCCATAAAACAAAAACGATTGGCGGGCGGACATCACTCATCAGCAATGCCAGAAAAGGAAACATTTTTTAGCTCGAAGCGTTTAAAAATTTGAGAATATGACCTTGGATTGAAATTGAAGGAATTATACTAAAAAATTGTACAAATCAGAACATTTTTATTTAATCATGTAATCACGGAGTATCGAATAATTTTAAATTATTATCTTTCAATATTCAATAATTGCAGGTTAAAATTTCATAAAAAACAACACAATTATTGAATGATTTGTGATTGGAAATCGATAGATCGGAAATCCCGAATGGGAAGGTTTTTTGATGTATTAGAATTTTCAGCTCAGAGTTTGAAAAACATTGATTAGGCATTCAAAGTCTTTCAATTCGAAATTGTATAGGTTTCAATTACTATCTGTCAAATGTGAACATTTCTGAATAAACCTCTGAATCATAACATTTCGAAAAAGAATTAATTCAAAAACGTTCAAGATTGTATAACCGCATACAAGTGAAGAGAAAGAATTATATTACAATACATTACATTACAATTGAAAATTTGAAATGTGCTTTGAATAAAAAATCACATAATTTAAGTTCCTATAATTTTGAAATTATGCTCTCTTCAAAAATGTTCAATTTTTAATTCAGAGATTGACATCCTTCGAAATCATTATTTTTTCAACTCTCTCGTTTAGAACATATTCAATTTAATATCCTCCAAAATTGAAATTATAAAAGTGAAAAAATTGTAGTGTCATTGTATGGCAATTCGAAACTTTGAAAATCATAAGCATAGTGTTTTTTTTTATGCAAAAAGCAAACTTCAGATTTGTGGGAGATATTTGATGGTTAGAAAAGCGTAAAATTCAACTTCCCTGAAAGCGATTTTACGGGAAGTCTGTATGTGATTTGGAAGTGTCAGAATATAATTTTCAAATAGTTTAGTAAAACTGACAGAGTAATAACTCATATTTTTATGTCCACTGATTATTGTGGTAATTTTCAACCACTTTTTTTTACAGTGTGTGACTGATCTCAGAAATAATGTAGATCACACACCTTCCCTTTTTCCCAAGTCTCGTAAAGGCAGAAGTCACCCCTATGACTGGTCATAAAAAATAATGTAGGTCGTACACCTCTCCCTTTTCCCCACTCTGGTGGGGGGCGCATAGTCACCACTGTGACTAGTCATAAAAAATAATGTAGGTCATACACCTTCCCCTTTTCCCAAGTCTCATGGGGGCAAGATTTAATTTTAGAAACCATGTTCGCATTATTAGAATTTTTTCCCGGATGACTAGCCAACTTATGAAAATAGACTATTCTACTAATTTTTGTGCACTAGAGAAGGGTAAAATTAATAAGTATTATATCATTTCCGGGATGACCAGCCGAATGATGATACTGGGTTAGTTGTCCCGAATTTCGGGACGACTAGCGAAAAGGGAAAATATTTCTAGTCGTCCTGAAATTTGGGACGAGTAGACGCAGTCTTCATACAAACAACAACAGGATCAAAATAATATAATCATATATTTCATTGATCGTAAATAAGATTCTCGGAAACTCGCCTAGGGTTAAAATTTATCTTAAACTTGGTAGATTTCTGCTCTTTTTAGGAAAAAGTTTCAAAAAAAATTGAGAGAATAGTTTACAAATAAGAATTCATTGTATTTTTCGAGTCTGTAGTTTAAGAAATTTATTTAAATCAATAATTTTTTAGACTCCGATAAAATTCCTTATAGTTTATTTGCTAGAAGGAGAGTGATGGATTGTAGGGTATTGAAAGAGTGGGAAGGGGGTTGGAAAAGAGATCGTTTCAATAGAGGTGGTAAGGAGAGGAAGAGAAAGGGCACTGATGAGGAGTGTGTAGAGAGAAGTGGGGAGTGAAAAGATTGATGGGTGGAGGGGATGGACAAGGAAGTGAAGAGAAAGAAGGGGTAGTAAGAGAGTCTGGCGAGGAAAGAAAGAGAGGAAGCGGGTGGACAGTTAGGGAATATTAGATCGGATAGAATCAGATAGGGTCAGATAGAATCGGTAGGATCAGACAAGATAGGATCGGACAAGAACTGAATAAATATATATCATTATCGATTTTTCATCAACTTTATTTCCCTTCTTATATTGAAATTTATTCTTACCTATTAGAGAATGGTTGGATGCAAGGTGGTGCAGAGGACACTTGAGCCAATTGCGGAGCGCGCGTGGACGCAGAACGTTTTGTACGTTTGGTGGACTTGGTGTACTCGAAGATAGTATTGCAGGGTTTATGGGGGCTACGGGGGCGTGGGGACAAGGTAAAACGCATATGGCGATAGGGAGCACGTAGATTCTCTATGTAGAGACTCCAGCTGCGCCATGTGCATCGTTTGCAGAAAACGTGACGTCGCTCGTCATATGGAATGCTTATGGCTAGAGATGCGCAGGTTTTTTATAAACTCCACTCACAGCGTTCGCACGTAGTGCACGCTAACTTCCATAATCTCAGAGCACGCGACCCGATAAAATCAGAACGCTATGTTCCCGCAAACGCTAGGCGCATTCAATTTTTTTTCATAACAATTTCAAATTAATTCCATATTTTACCTGCATGGGATACTATGATGCGTGTATTTCAACTGTAATTTCGTAAGTTCTGACTTCGAACTTTGTAATTCATTCTTTTTTAAAGTACTTATCAGTGTTTGCACGTTCTACATTACCAAAGTATAACACGTTATAATAAAACCATAATGAGAGTTTTCATTTTTGAATTAGATTACTGAAAATAAGTATTTGAGAGGTTTTCAGCATCATCCACGAATGATAATAGTAGTACCCTCGGAGAAATTATTCCAATGATTGATATATCGTTTGATGGAATGGACAAAATTAAACTTTTTTCGAAGTGGTATACGGATGATGAATTTTTTCCATCAAGTTTTATGTCTTTAAAGTTGTTTTATTTCTCCTTGAGTGTAGGAAGGTACTTTCTATTCGAGTATTCAAGAAATCTTTTCTTCAAATCCTGGCTATGCTAAATGACCATACGCTCAAACATCGAAACTTAGAGAAACGCCACATTTGATGTTGTTTTGGAGTCCAATAAAATGAGATGCCATGAATATAAAGAGACGATGAAAAATTTCAATGTTCAAAATAAGGTGCAACAAAAATGAAAATAATGGTATGCTGTCTTTTGTAAAGGGCGGACCTAAAGTCCTCAAATAGTATTTCATGTCATAATGATGTGTATGCAGTGTAATTAATGAATTTTTCGTTTATAATAAAAAAAAAATCTGCCCGCTTCGCGGGCACATTCTCATCGCGCGCTTCGCTCGCAAGTATCAGCGCGCCTAGGGCGCG
>WSXT02173248.1:0-38767 GCA_011762715.2 Neuroterus valhalla | reverse complement strand
TACAGACCAACAGACAGACACCATCGCCAAAACTTGATTTTCGGCTTCAGGGGGTCTCGAAACGTGGAGATCCGTTGCAAATTCAAGATGTGAAATTTCAGACGATTCTAATACTTTCTCAATCATAAATGATGAGAATGTAGAAATGGTAAAGAAGGATCCCACATATGTATATGAAGAAACCGGAAGTAAGGATTGTGATTTTTTTTCCAAAAATCATATATTTCGGAAACGGAAGGAAATATTGAAAAGTATTGGATACCATTTTTGCAGATATTATTAAGAAGTTCTGAAGACGTTGCTTAAACAAATTTCGCATTCGCATATTTTCACATCTGAACCATTTTTGAGAGAAGAATTCTGATTTCCTGATAAATTCCCGACGAATTGAAAAGTTCGTAACAATTAGCGATAATCCTTCAGGAAAAATTCCATTTTTTAGTTAAAACCAAAATGTTCATCTCGAAAAGTAGATCAATTTGCTCTATACCATTTTTTGATAATACATATAGTTTTCGTTTTACTTTTGAAAAGTGTTATTAGAAATAAAAAATTGCACTTTCCGTCATGGGTGTACATCAGGAGTGTTTCAAAACATTTTACCCAATTGTGTTTTAAGAGTTGAGTATGTTAAAAATTATGATTCCTAAAATTTTGTTAATGTTTACTAAACAGAGCCATTATTTCTTTGATTCCGTACCTACAAGTTTGGTTCTTGGGCACATCATAAGCAAAACTGAAATATTATAGAATTTTTTATTTTATAGAATTTGCTATTTCCAGATCAAATGATTATTGATTTATTAAACTGTCTCTTCCAATCCTAAACCATTTATTACACCAAAAGTGACAAGGACGAGTCATGAAGAGAAATAACATTTGTTACGTTTCTGGAACGGGAAGAAAAAACCGACATCAGTGGGGGATGAAGTCATCAGTGGGTCAGAGCGACCCCAGCCCACCCGGTCGTTTGGAAACAATCACATTATGTTCTATACATCGAATCTCACCCTACCTCTTGCGACCCTCAACGCCATCAGCGTCATCTTCTTAGAGCCCTCTTGCGCTAATGTAATGTAATGATCCCTTATTTGTTTAAGCCTAAGTACCAGTAGGTTTTTCCCGAACTTGGACTTCATTTAATTATTCATAACAACCTGAGTCGAATTGTTTATGAATAAAGACAATTCTCAATTGTTATTCATATTTTTTGGGATTCTTTTTTTTCAATTTTTCGCAACATACACTACCGTCGACACAGGACGGCTTGGAAATGTTCATTCGTATCTTAGAAAGCTACAAAGCTGTCTCAATTTGTATAAACTTAATTTGAAGATACGATTTAAAAAATGAGGCTCTGCAGCACCAACAATATTTTTTCTACAACTTTCCAACACGATATCACGAGCTTAATTTGAGATACGAAATTTGTGTATTTGTTTATGATTGATCACTTTGTTGTAACTCGAGAATGACTTAGGAACCTCTGATTTTTCCAAATCCAGAAAGATTTATAAGAATGATGAATTGGGGACTTGAGAATCGATCCGAGGACAAAGCCTCATACACTTGTTCAATTTGGAATAACTTCCACTCGGCTGGACGAGTCAAGGGTCATTGGATTTCCTATTATGAATGCATTAAATACTCCAAGAGACGAATGAGCGCGTAGGACGATTTTGGGGATGAAGTTCAGGGACGGATTTTGCGTAGGGTGGCAGGTGGCGCCAATTTTACGGACCGGCGACCATGACGGATGTATAACGAGTGGCAACGTTCTTGGGACAGCCTCTTGCTCGTCACACGTGGCCGCTTCACTGGGTACGATGTCATGGCTTGTTTTATGGGAAATAGGGATCTCAGGATCCAGAGTCATCCCTTCGTACTCCATAACCACAATCGCCGAGAATAACAAGAGTTGGTGTGCAACGTGTATCTATTAGTACCAAAAAAATAAACATTAGGGTGATTTCGAAATTCGAAAGTTTAGGAAATCGGATGTGCTCTTCGAAATTCTTGTTTCTTTGGAAAAAAATAGAATCGCTACGGAAATTCAATTCAATCGGATACGATCTTGTACTCCTGCATCGAGAGCGAAAATTAGAGTCTAAATATCTCTGTGGTTATTGTAGTTACACAAAAGTTTTAAAGACAATACTAGCCTAATTCTTTATTGCGAATTCAATGTATATGTGTATTCATATACGTGCACTTGACTGAATGAAAAATGAGACACATTTGTTCACATGCTTGACTTTTCCTTCTCATATTTGAGAATTTCAATTTCCCCAGACTTCTGGATATTTTTTATACATGAAACCAATTTACATGGTACTGTTGGAATTACGTCAAAAATATCTAGAAATTCAGGTGAACTGGATAATTGAATTATTAGAAAATAAGCATTTATAAGTGTTATCCACACTATGAAATCAACCATATAAATGGAATAAATAATTATTAGAAAATTATCCGGATCTGACTTTCGTTTCTTTTTTTGTTGCTTTTCAAAAATTTTGGTTGAACCCGCCAGGAAGCGGATACTCGATGGGGCCAAGTACCCAATATCTCTATGGAGTTCTTCTAACTATTTCCTTCTTTGAAGTTACACGGCACATTTAAATTTACGAAATAAAATCAGGCTTATTTTGTCCTACCAATTTTTTTTGGAACCACAAAACCATGAATCTGTTTCATCTTTGAAATCAATCCACGACTGCAAGATTTCATTAGAATAGAAATAATTTTTCAAGGAATTTCCTGAATTTCATGAATGAACGAAAATTTTTACGAGGACATTGGATTTTTCAGATTTTGCGATTTCGGAATTTCCGTACTGAACATCCATATACATTTATACATTGTATAATTGTATGTATAATATAATATAATATAATTATATGTATAATAATAATGTATAATACATTGAATAATTAAAAAAAAATTGTGTTGCCTAATCTTGAAGCCATTAGGAATTGAACGATTTGGATTTCGAATTTTTCAATTAAAGAAATGTCTCTCCTATAAGTATACAAAATTGAAAATTCTAAACGTGAACTATCTCCAGTTTTAAAACTAAACCATATGCTATTTAATATCTCGGAAAATGTATTATGTTACTATATAAAATCAGAAGTACACTTCAATACTGTGCAATTCCAAATTGAATACTTCTTGAACTGAACAAATTCTACATTTAGAATTTCGTAGTGTTTTCCATGGAACACTTGTTCAAAAAGTTATTACTAAGGTTAAGAGAATTTCGAAAAAATGTTTCAAAAATTTAAATTTGAGAAGATGCACATTGCACAACTTACATCTCTTGTGGTTCTGAAAATCAAACTTTTTTAGAATTATATGCATTCAAAACTTTATATAATATTTAAACCGCATTCTTATGAACTTTGAAGATGATAAAAATTATGATTAGGTTTTCCTTCTGAAATTTTACGAGATTTCCATTCGTTTTGGTGCCTGCGCGCTGCTTCACGTTCGCATTTTCAAAGGTTTTTAATTTTTACGCGCACGTTTTAAGAACTAAAAATTTGAACCTGTTGAGGTTTTTCAGAATGAAGAACCACAGTTTAAACAAAAACACAAACGGTTTATTAAAAATTTGGAGCAAAATAAAATTCACTGAAATACGAGCGAGAATAAAATATTATACAATCAGGGCTATTATTTATAGACGCTCGCGACCGACCGACTGACTTTCCGATTACATCAAGCTCATTATGAGACCACTGATCCCCACTACCGTTTCAAGAAAAATCAATAATTAAATATAGATATAATCATTTGAAGAGTTTTTCTTAGTGATACGTATTTCAAATTATTACATACTTCAACAGAAACAAAACTCATTTTGACGTCTACTAAAAACTGCGCTTATAGTGGATCAACTGCTAATAAACGATTTATTGTAGCTGTTGAAAAGTTGGAAAATCCTAGAACTTTTTGAAATTTGTTTTAATCGAAAAATTTCATTTAGCGGTAAGACTATTTTCCATTAAACTGGCATATACTCATTAACTGTCACATTAATACACATACCAGAAAAATTGCTCAGACAAAAAACACGCGAAAAGCAAACAAAAATAATAGGACCTTCAAAGTTAAAGAAGTGAATGAATAAATAAATAAACGAATGAGTTGTGGAATTAGAATTTCTGTCTCTGTCTGTGCCGAAATATAATAACTAATCCAAGACACATGCCGAACTGCTAAGTTCAATCCAAATTAGCTCAAGTTTTTCGAATGAATTGCTAGTTTCAGGATTTTCAGGGTTATTAACCTGTTATATACATTGCTTAAAATATATTCTTTAATTTAATTGTTAACAATATTTTGTCAATTCACCTTACTGGAAAGAATGAAATTTCTATTAGACTATTAGTTTCTGTAACGGTCACTGGGAAACAGGTTTTGTGGTCATCGATCATTGTGGCCCCGCGACCTTTCGTCAGTGTCGAGGAGCTTATAAAAGATATCAAGCCTGGCGCCGGAACGTGCACGAAATGCTTGTTGCGTGTACATTATCGCTACAAGAATACTGAAGTATGTATGTATGTATGTAGAAATCACCCCATTAAAACTGGACTGGTAAGTTCTAGTCAGGGTCCTTTATTGCCCTGTTAATATTTTCCATTCTTTTTGGAAATAGAGAAACCATGTACGTCTAGTTAGACCTCAATCTTGTATTTCAGCCAGGCTTTATTTTGGTCCTGATTGGAATACAAAAAATCAAAAAGTTCTGATCGAGGCCTAATTGGTTGTTCTTTAGCAAACAGTTTTCAAACATACACCCTGCTTCAAGCTTCTTCGGTTGATGCTCTCCTAAAAATATTGGCTGTGAATGAGGAAATCTGAGAGCAAGAGCAGCAGGCATTGCGCGAGCTGTGCTGTTTCAAAAAGGACGCACACATAACGCGAAAAGTTCAACATCGCGCTTTTATATTCCGCTTTGATTTTCAAATGGTCGCGGGAAATTGTCTTCTCAATACTTAGTCTTCATGATCAACAATAGCCCATCCTTCATAATCAAAAGAATTTACATTTTGACAAGATACAGACGATTATTTTCATTTAAATGGTTGATATCGGAAACCATGTCCGACACGTTTCTTGAAACAGGGTTCCAGTGTATTTGTATTACATCTGAATGGTGAACATAAGGAAAAACCGAGAATTTCTAGAATGGGCAGTGAAAGGTTATCCTTCCAAGAACCTCGTTGAAAGTTCTAGATATCAAGATCTCCCGAAACGGAGATAGGAAAACCTATCTAGAACCCCTGTGAATCCTGACTGTATTCTTCAAATTGGTAGTTTCACGTTGTCTTGATACAGTTTATACTGTATGTATACTGTATACTGTACAGTACATATACTGAATACTACCGGGCGTCACTTGAATCAAGCAACTCGCGTGAGCAATTGGTTAGGTGTTGTCTCGAACTAGCGGTGGGTAGGTACGGGTGGCGCGCGCGGCTCATTAGCGCTAATGAGTAATGAGCCGATGATTAGAGGAGGCGGTCAGGGGGCGTGACGCCACCTTGATCTCGCCGACAAGAAAACCGAACCTCTTCTTCTTCTTCTTCTTCTTCTCCTTCTTTCACTTCTTTTTATTATTACTTTTCTTTATCGTCATCGTCTTCACTTTGTCTTCTTTCTTTTCGCATGTGCTCCATCATTGACCGCTAAGCCTGCTTATATAGTATCTTTGAAAAAATATATATCGTTGAAATAAGTGTTCTGGAAAAATAGAATAGTAATCGATTAAAGCTTAGGAGGCTCTTTAATTTTAACTTGAGTTGCTATTAATGATATTGTCTCATTGACTTGATATTGCTTTTCTGAAATGGAAATCAAGTGTGTCGATTTACCCTATATGTGACACATAGTCCCGTGTAACAGTGTTCAAAAACATATTTCTCTGAAACGGGAAAAGATGCTTTGCAGCGAGAGCTGTAACTTTTTATAGGAAGAGGAAGAAATCGGCGAAGTTAAAAGGGACTCTTTTCTGCCCTTGATGGCTCGAGGCGTTGATTTGGTGTCAGAACGAGCACGTCACTTTCGTAGCTGCCCTTTCGACGCTCAGACTCTTCTGATTATAGGTCGTTAAACTTGATAATATATCCATAAACCTCTTTAATTTAAGGAACGATGCCGAGGTATCGTTGGTGTAAAACTAATTGTGATCATATGTATGGCTCACGTTGCGAACAACTTTTTTCATACAGTTGCTTACTACAATTCCTGCTATTTCTTCAAGAAATCGGGATCAAATTAAAGAAAGTACCATTCAAATTAAATATGAAATTGAACTTACTTCCTGAAAATAAGAATGAAAAAACTCCAAGGATCCAACGAAGAAATTCAGACGAACACCCTCGAATGTACCTATTGAAATTTCAAAACACAACATGAAAGTAAAAAAGAGGGAAGATAAAAGAAGAAGCAACATCCAGAACCATTTCCTTCCCTTTTTTCATCTTTTGTCTTTTCGTAAAGGCGGAATTAAATTTTTTTTTTCAATTTGAAATTTCTCAAATTTGAATTCTTGAATCAATAACAGGAATATTTCTTATCCAAATCCATACAAAAAATTGTAAACAATTGACAAGTGCAATCATCCGAGGTTTACTTTTTTCATTGTGAGGCGGATTATTCACATCCATATTCATAGCTTTATATGTAGGATAATGTCGTCAGGGTTGGGACACTTTTAGACTTTCCTCTGTAGCTTTTGATTAAATTTGAAATTGGTCGTAATTTCTCTCTTATATGAAAGAAGAGTCGATAACAGAAAAGTTTTTCACTGGACAAAGCAACACGCACTATTAAAACAAAGTTATAAACAAATTGAAAAAACAAAAAATGTAGTCAGGGTTTGGACTTGTATTCAGGGTTGGGGCACTGGTAAAAATACAGACTTTTGACGTAGATATATTAGTCAGATTCTATTGTGACACGACTTTGAATTTTGAATTGTTATTTTTCTTTATGTTATGATATGATTATTTTATTTTCGTTATTTTTCGAATATCATTATTTTACTAAATTTATGTTCGTTTCCATTTTGATAGGAAAAATGCATCAATTTCATGTTTAACGGAATGAAAAACAGTTGCGAAACAATGATTCCCCCGGTTGAAAGGAAAAAATTATATGTCCCAACCCTGACTACAAGCACCATTTAATATCACTTTACTCCAGAGACAAACAAGTTGGAATTTGAACTTTTCCCTCTCAGAACTCATTGAAAGGCATTTACAAATTAGAAATATATACTTACTTCAGCATTGACATGTTTTCCCTTGGAGTTTTAAGGCAATCACGACGAACTAGACAAAACTTTTCCAGGTATCAAAAGTTAAACAACACAGTACTTTAATCAAGCAACTCTGACACGAGCGATGCAAGAAAAAGTTAGAGGTTACCAAAAGGAGTAATACAACGCGATGACACAGATGGCGCGAAGTGTCTTATTCAAAACATAGGAGCATCCCAACACTCACAGCGTCCTAACCCTGACGACATCCCCCTAGTTTTTTATCGTTTGAATTATTTTATCCAACTGTTTAATGGTTCCGCTGAAATCTCTTAAGCATGAAACCTTCATCAGGTATTTTTTATTCACTGACGAACAAACCCTAGATTTTATGAAATATATACAAAATTTTGGAGATATTTGGATACGAATACGAAAACTTTTTACATTTATTACAATTGATGTTCTGAAATGGCCCCTAAATTGTTCTTGCCTGGAATCATATGCATGCGATTCCTCGTGCAATACGAAGAGAATAATCTTGATGAATAATGCAAATTTTATTTCAGTTGACATAAAAAATTCTTGAATTTCAAAATACACAAAAAATACGCATAGTTTTTAGTTTTGTTATTCCAATGGTACTATAAAATATATTTTTACCTATCATTTTATATCGAGTATATTTTCAGCAGTAAAAAATCCAATGAAATTACATACATAAAATGATTGGGTTGAAGTTTCAGGCACCTAGCCTCGCAAATTTTCATGTTTCATTCTTTGTTTTGTTTTCGCAATAAATTTAGAAATATATATCCAACAACATATTCTACCCATTTTCAAGAAGTCTGAGTATTTACGCTTTATTTATTTTTTAGGATTTATTTGGATTCATTTGGACTTCCTGGGTTTTATTTTGACTTATTATAACTGACGTGGACTAATATGTGGATCTATTTTGGTTTGTCTGAATTTATTCAGAATCATTTCGATTTTTTTGGATTTTTGAGACTTATTTAGATTCATTGAATTTGTTTGGATATACTTGAATTGATTTGGTTTCATTTTAGATCATTTGAATCATTTTTAAGTTGATTGAATTTATATGGATTCACTATGATTTATTTTGATCAGTCTGGATATAAAATCATCAAATTTTATTTCATACCATTTTTTGAATAAAGATTTTATCCAAAATTTGATGATGAAAGACGTCTGAAATTTTAGTCCCATCAAAAATTGTGGAATATTTGAGGAGTTTGAAATTCAAGATTTTCTTTGTCACCCAATATGAATGTTTAATTTACCACGATGGAGAATATTTTTTTGCTTCCTTACAGAGGAACTTTTGTAGAGGTAACAATTTCGAAAATTTTTCAGTTGTTTTAATTGAACGTTCCTCATTGACAAAATGTTTATTAGGATGTTGTGAACAAATGTCTGAATGTGTGCAAGGATGTCACACTTTTTTGTGAACAGAATTACGTGAAGACAGTTGCAGATAAGTTGATGAAATTATGTAGGCTTATATCGACCACTTATATCTAAAAAATGATCTTATGATTTCTCAAGATATTTATTACCTTTTTTTACACTTTTCAATGTTTTGAAAATTTGTTTTTCATACTAAAACTTTTTTCTTCAACAGATTTCACAGTTGTGGCAAGTATATCAAAGATTCTTGTCTCGAGACGTATAAATTGACATTGGAAAGTAAGGGAGTTATATAGTCATTTACTGTATTTGGAAAATATGTTTCTCATACTAAATTTGTTCCGGACACATGATTCACAATTGCCGCAAAAACTTTTAAAAATCAATGGCTCGAGGCAAACCAATGAACCTCCAACATTTATACATTTTTCGAAATAATAAGGGAGTTATGATCATTCATAGTAATTGAAAAATGAGTTTTTATCGTGTTTTTTATAGTAACATTTTTTTCAGAAACCTAATTCGAAGTTAATGCAAGAACATAAAAAATTCGTTGGTTGGAGATAAATCAATTGACCTAAGATATTAACACATTTTATCAGAGAGCTAGGTAGGAATGGTAATTTATATCATTCGAAAAATCGAATTGCGTAGCTAAATTTTTATCCGACACAAAATTCGCAATTGATATGCAAGAACATACAAAACTCACTAGTTCGAGGACAATTGGCAATTATGATAAATAAATAAAATTATTTCAAATATTAAATTGCTACCATTACAAAGTGCTCGTGAAATGAAACCACATAATTATAAATACGAACGAAGTTGAAACAATAAGGATGGAATTCACAACTATTTATGATGTAGAAGAAATCTTGTGTACATTATTACAGGAAAAAAATGTTGCTTGGCCTGCTAATAAATTTATAAATGTGTTGATTGTTCAACAAAACTAAGCACCCATGCCTCAATAATCTTCAAATATTTTCTAGGCATGGAAGAATTTTTGAGATTTAAAATAATTTATTTTCGGAAAGGAACAAAAATTCAACTAACAATAAGAGAAAATTTATGGAAGTATCTCTTCAGCAAAATGGAGAAATTTAAGGGGAAGTATTTGCAGAATTCATAATAAAAAATTTAATCTTTCAAAATGAAATGTAGCGAAATTCACAGCAAAGCGAGCAGCAAAGGTTATCTGTGAAGAGGATAGAGATACATCTCCCAAAAGAGGTTGAACGACCGGAAGGCTCGCATATATCGTTTTTTGAACGATATAACGCCTACTCGACCTTGTCGTTGTTTGGATTGATAATAATACAACATAACGATGCATGTGATGTAAAAAAGGTGGAACTCGAGTGCCACAAGTAAAGGCTGAGGTGTCCCGCGGTTAGTGTCAACATTTGACTTTACGAGGGAGCTGGCAGCCAGTAGAATGGGAGAAAGGCTGGAGAGTGCAGGGGGTCCATGGGGTACAAAGGCCCCCCGCCGTGGCGAGACCAGCCCCCTCGACTCCCGGATGAGTTAATGTTATCCCGTCCTATCCTTCCTACATGTACAGAATGTAGTTGCGTTTCTATTTAAATTAAATAGACGTCAATCATAAGCGTCTCCCAAGATTTATGCCCAAACGTCCGAAGAAGACCAGAGAGAAAGAAAGAAGACTTGATTATAACCAAACTAGACATAGGAACATTTATTATGGGATTTTAATTCAACTGATAAACATGAGCTTCGTCATGCAAGCCGAGATGTAAGCACGATTGTTTCGAGTGAGACGTCAGATCCTCAGGAGAACATCCTTCTCTGTAATATGAGGATCATCCACCTTTTTTAGTTTCAACTTAAATTGTAAATATTAAATATTCTCGACAAATTGTTCATTTCAGGGTGGTAGTAGGTTTTAGCACGGTGAACCTTACTTTTCCTGGATGGTTCTTCGAATCAAATGACATTTATTGGATATTGCTTTATGATTCAATAAAAGTATTCTTCATAAAAATAATCCCTACACAGACACTTTTTTATAAATTTTAATATAGTATCTTTCAACAATTGTGTCATATTGCATTATACATATATATTCCCTGCTTCCAAAACTAACGATTTCCTATGGCCTCCGCATGGATGAGATAGAGAAAAGTGCTGTAACTTCAAATTTCAAGAATAAGAAAAAAAATCCCTACAAAAGTTTAATGACCTAAATCAATCAAAATCTGTTAGCTAAATAGAATCCTACGTGAACAATCACAAATGCAGAACATCTATTTGCATAAGCTCAAATTCTTGCACTCTATACTCAATTTTTTACAACTTTCACAACCACACTGTTTTTTCTCATAAACCTCATCAAAAAGAAGAAAAACCCTTCCCCTTCTTTGAAAAAGACCGCCCTTCAAATGCCTCTATGGTTTTCGTACCTTTTTCCAAGAGGGTAACTTGATCCTGTTATTCGCGCGACGTGTTCTTCTTCCAGAATTCAAAAGACATGAAACAACTTTCTCTTTCTTCTTTTTACTCTGTTTTCCACTGAATGTAATATGCGTGAAGAAGATAGTCGGAAAGATAAAATGAAACATTCGGTTACCGAACCAAGCAGGTACAAGAAAAGGTCCACCATCTACCTTGTCAGCAGTCCCATTGGGAACAATAATTATTGTCAGGTATTCATATTCCATGCAAATATTAACATCGACAAGATGAATTTCAGCATAGGAACAAATAATAAACAATTAACGATACAGCGTGGCCTTTAAGATGTTATAAATATGAACTCTTTAAAAAGGGACTTTCCTCTCCCATTTTCTTATCGTCACTCTAAAATCATAGGGTGCTACCTTCAATTTTGCTAAGGTCATAGGATAGGCTCTTCGAAAGGCTCGTCGTTTGTTTGAGATTATGGAAAATGATAACAAATTCTTCAATAATTTCTATTAACAATAATATATATATATTTTTTTTTGATGTCAACAATAACGGCGGTCTTGAGCGCCGTTCATGCACAATAATCTTCATTTACTTTTCCCGAAAAAAGGTAATTTGGTGTTTGAAGTCTTTGAAAGTAAGAATCTTGATGTTCATATTGAGACAGAAGAAAACTGGATTGTAAAGAAGAAATTCTGAAATATTCTCAATTTTTAAAGGAGGGGTCAAATTTTTTGTCCGAAATGATTATAACAATCAAATCGATTGTCAGAAAATCTATCAAAAACGTGCCAGTCAGAATTTGGTATATTCGATACGAAAGAATCTTATAACATCCAAAAAACGGGCTGCCAGCGCGAAATAAAAAAAAACACCTTTCACTAGCGTAGTCGATTTACATACAAAAACGCAAAACGATTTTGAAGGAAACAAAAAAATATTTTGGAAATGAGTTGAGAAGACTAGGAAAGGAAATACAAGGACTGAGGTATTCGGAATTAAGAATGCTGATTGTAAAATGCTATGGGATTCGGAAAAAGGTAAAGACTGTATGAGTGACTTCTTCAAGAAACTGTAAGAAGGTGGAGGCCATAGAGCATAAGAACCGTGACACAGACAATGAGAAGTTAGACAATCCCGATGTAGGTGGCGAAAGAAATTTCGGTATCAACGACAGTATTCCCGTAAATGAGATAATGAAGAATGGTAAGGCTGCCGGAGTGGAGGATATTACCTCTGAAATGCTCAAGTGCAATGATGGATATTTATTTGAGTGGTTTTGTGAATTCATAAATATGTGTTCTGTGAACGGTGAAGTTCTGAATGATTGGAGAAAAGCGATTATCGTATCACTCTACCAAGAAAACGATGATGAAGGCGACTGTACAATATAGAGCGATTAGTTCACTAAGTAGTGTAGGCACAATATTTACCGGAATACTTATTAATTAAGTCATGAGAATAACTAAGAAAAGGATCTGCGAAGTTCAATGTGGAATTATGCCAAGAAGTTTGAGAGTAGACAGAGAAGTTTTTTGCGCGTTTGATGGTTTTCTGATCTGGAAAAAATATTTTGGGTGGCTAATAAGAAACGATGGATGATAAATTAAAAATAATCAAAAATGCTATAGAACCAAGAAAAAAAGAGATGAATTATAGGCCAAATCCAGGTAAAAATTAATTTTCTACAACATAACTCAACCTTCCCGGCTAAACCTCCTACGACGACAGCGCTACCTACTATCGTTTGAGTTAATTGGACAAGAGCGAAATGGCGATTCCACGTGTGCCAGTTGCTTATTACCAAATGGTGTAAAATAAGTTAAACTGCTTTACAAAAGTCTCATCTTGACACCTTTGATTTTAACCATTCCAAAATCTGTCTGCAATACATTTTTTATTTTGCTTTCTCTGTGAGAAAGTGTTTCCTAGGCAAACAAGAATTATACGCAATTAATGATCGTTGTTTTATTGTAATCGTTAATAAGGAGGGAGCTGTCTGATGGCTTGTGGGTTTGATTATTCTCAAATGTCGACATAATCAATCTCTATGTCGCAGACATCGCATCAGTCGGAATCTCGTTCTGGCCACCGATTGTCTCGACTCGCAAGCAAACTGATCGTATCAGTGGTCGTTGAGGTCGCAATGTTGGAGTCCGTGTATCTCGATGATCCGAAAACTCTTCTGCTACGCTATGAGATCCAGAGGTAGCCATAAGCTGTGTAGATTAAAACAATGCGCGCGGAACAATATAACGCGGGTGTGACAGCTATTCCTCGGCCCGAGGGAAGTTTGGACTTAACGAATCCCTCTAATAAATAACTGAGAGCGTTCCGAAGCTGCCATCCTGGACCCGGCTTGTTTCTTCGGTTCGTGGTGGGACTCACGGGGAAGGGTGGTCGGCGGGATGTTCGGACTCGAAGGGACGGACGGAACCACGAAGATGGATGTGCTTCGAGGCGCCGCCGTCACCTGGCCCACGGGACTCCCAGACTTTTCGGTGATACAGGTCGTTGCGACACCGATCGTTAGCGGTCTCATATGGACCTTACTTTCGGAAGCCAATCGACGTATTTTTCCTAAACATGGTCTCAGATCTCAAATCTCTAACCGAAATATACCTTTGCGGCCTGGTCCTACGGATACGAAGGGAGAGCTGATTTAAGATATTCACAATTTCAAAACAAAATATCTATTTTCATTATTCCTCTTGTCCCTATACTTCTTGTTCATATTATTCAGATTTAACAGACTGTTCTTCATTTCTTCTGTCTCTTTGTTCTCCGGAAATGTTTGAAAATATTGTTACTTTTCTGTATGCGTTTGAAGGACATGAAAGGTGTACAGCGATTTACAAAACAATAAAGTTGATATAAGGTAACCATATTCAATGTGGTGTGCACAGTTCGTTTCAGGTGAAGATTATTCTGAAACTATATTATAAACCATTATAAACTGCTAACAGTCGATATTTTGAATGAATCTCAAATTTAGACTTGATATATCTTCTTTACATCGGAAGAATTAGGAACATTGTTATTCATATTCACAAATAACAAATAGAATCAAGAATTTAAATCTATATTAACTACTCGCGGTCCCAATTAGAATCCCTCTAGGTAAGGTTTGGACAGATCTCACCACAGGGTATCTCATATCTGTGATTTGCTCCAGGCTATTCGCATTTAGCATACCTTCAGTAGTCGAATATATGAGCTATCCCTATCAGATATTCACAAAAGTCGAATAAACAACTTGCCCTCTTCTATATCAATAAAATCTTCCACGCCTATTGCCAGAAACAGAAAAGAAACGTGGGAATTCGATAAATCCAAAGTTTTGGTAACTAAGCCTCGTTTTTGAAATTCGATATCATATTCTCTGGAACTTCCGAGTGCAGTCGAGAACACAGAATACAATATGAGCAACATAACACAACGAAAGGGACGTCAAGTGTGTTTTTAACTCCAAACCTCTACGAACTCTTAACGCTTTTACATACATAATATACAGCTCCCTGTATATCATCGAAGCAGGCGGGACATTTATGGGTCCAACCGAGGGCGTCTTTTGTAGGGAAACATGGTTACAATGTCAGGTGTTGTCCCCAAGACTCCTGAGTCCACACACGCACAGAAAAACGAGCTTTGAATTAAGGGACTCGGTCCTCTTTAATGACTGAAGGTTATTGTCTCAAGCCGAAATATAGGTGTAACACAAACAATACTTTTTATCTGTGTTGCCGTCGTTCTCTGTTTTTGCACTCTAGAGTGAGTGCCATAGAAAAACACACATTCACGCAATCGCCCACACGGAGTCTAGATGAACCTTTTTCTAATTTCCTGACATCTTTATGACTACTATAAAACAATGAATAGTTGGATTTTGGATACAACGATTCGTTTATACGTGCTTTGTATACGGGGGAGAACATAATTCATGTTTACGGTCCTCTAGTCTGTCCCCGGATGTCTTTCCCACGTGCCGATTCACTGTGAAATATGTGGTTCCTTTGGGTTTCGAGTGCGACTCTTATACTCATGAAATTTACATACAGATCCTGGAAACCAAGAGTTGTCTTTCCTACTTCGATTCATAGTATATTCGCTTCATTGCGATCACAAATTAGTATTCATGGGACCCACATTAACTCTGTTCCCACATAAAACACCTGAAAGCAGACATCAGAATCCTTTCATCGACATTAAAATGGAGTCTAATTGATTTCAGAGATGAGGACTAATTGATTTAGAATATTCCTAGATTTCTTGGGATATACTCTATTATTTTATAAATTCTTTGGTAACTTTACAATGAATATTACTTATATGCAAAAGAGTATTATCGCAAAAACTACCAGACAAATGGAAACCTTGTTCCGAAAATCCTGCTTATCTAATATTAAAATTTGGAAGTATATTTGCTACCATGAATTTAACTATTTATATTTATGACATCAGACTTATGTTTTTCAGGTTTATGTTTTCTCAAATGAATGAATGAACATCATTGACTATATTAATCATATTCATAAATTTGCGATTTATGAAGAGGTATCTAAAGCCTTTTATTAATCTCATAATATCGTGTACTGAATGAAGAATTCGAGAATCTGTTCCATTCACAAACAGGATCAATAATTTTGTATTTTGGTACATTATTATGAGATTTTTCATTGGAAGAAACTATACACAATTTTTCTATGAAATCGCTATAAGAAATGAATCCTTCATAAGAAATGAATCCTTCAAATTTGTTATCAAAAAGAAAAATGTCTTCCAGGAAATTATCATTCCTCCAACATTCAATTGGAAACCATTTTGCAACAACCACCTCGAGAGTAGATACTTCCATACTTTAAATGATGAGCAAGGAGCTTCGCTCTAGCAATCTGTGCAACAAGAATCCTGGCTCATGCGCACCTTCACACACATCATTTTGCGAATCAGCGCAATGAACGCGCATGCGTACTTAATAGATAAGTAACTTTGCACACCATCAAAAAAAACTCTACACGAATTTGGATATTGCGTAACATGTACGCTTTCTGTGTCATCGCCAAGATTTCGCGCAAGAAAGTCTATAACAAAGAATTATGATCCTACAATGATTTGCATGCTACAGGTTACACGGACTCGTAAGATCCATAAAGTATGCTCGCCTATGATCTACGGGATATTTGTTTAAACCAGCGCGGCGCTTCTACCACACAGCGTTGAGATTTGACCTTGCCACCAGATACGTTAGCTTCCACCACCAGACTAAGGTTTCTGGTATATTAAGATTAGCGCACGAGATAGTGTGAATCATTACCTGTTCATTCTCGTCCGAGTTTGCTAATATATCCCAGACGATTAGTTCCCACGGTACGTTGAATTTGGAAGAATTTGGCCATTTTTGTATAAGCACAGATTATTTTTAAATGATGACTCGCAATAAGCGTCTGTAAGCAAGCTATTCTCCAAATTTAAGTGGAAATTAGCTGGTTGACAGCGGCTATATAGTCTCTTATTCTGAATCAGTAGTTTTCTACTGATGAAATAGAGATAACTTGTTAATTGAATGCTATAGTACCTATGTATAGTACCTAAGGATTTTGACGGTAACATAATTCTTATTACCAAGGCCTAAGATTTCTATCTTCTTCTGTCTTTAAAAAAATGTATGTTAGACGCTAACATAACGATTGTGTTTCAGGAAACAAGCAGGAACAAGCAATCTAACAAAAAATATTTCATCCAGTTCTGGATCAAATCTCCATCATCTATAAAGAAGATAAAAAAGACAAGAAGCATGTTCTCACGAAGACTTCTTCCCTATACTTATTATTGCTTTAAAGATCTTATATGTTTAACGGCAAATACAAAGGACACTTTTATGTTCTTCTACAAGGATTTTGTAGAAAGATATTGTCTGGAGGAAAAACGACGGTTGTATTTTGAAAACAAAATCCGAGAGAACAATCTTGGATATTTTACTTCCTTGCTCCTCGAATTTCCTAGTAATCAGAGTTCCCAAAATGTCTTACGAAAAAATACGAACATTAGTTTTGCATGTATCTATAGTCGGTTTCTGAAAAATATATTGTCTCGAAGAAAAAGGACTGTGTTTTTGGAACAATTTGGACTGGGGCTGCATCAACAAGATATGTCATCTACTACTCGATAGCATATGAATCACCTATGAAAAAGATGAAAAAATACGAGAACCATGTGCTCAAGAAGAAGGTCCCACAGAACAATCTTAGACGTTCTACTTCCTAGTGCCTCAAACTTCCTTAATTGTATTACGGGGAAAGAAAAGAGAATAGTTTTGCGTCCATATACAGGGATTCGGTGGAAAGGTTTTTTTCTCAAGAAAAAACGACTTTTGTGTTTTAAAAATGAGTAGAAAAAGGAGGACAAGAATAACTAAGGGTGCATCAAACAAGATGTGTCATTTAATATAGCTCTTAACAAAATCTCTATAATCTATCATGAAAATGGAGTGTCAAGAAGCATCTTCTTATAAGGATGGTCCAAGATAACAATTTCGTATGTTTCACCTAATTCCTGGTGCTTTTACCTCCCTAGTGTCTCTAGTGTTTTGTTAACGAATAAAAAATAACACGGACGAATAACTTTTGTTTGAACTGGGTCTACATCTGACCAAAAATATCTCTTCTACTTCTCAATAATATTTCCAGTATCTACAGAAGAGATAAAGAAAGTCAAGGAGGATATTCTTTCGAAGAAGGTCCCGTAAAACAATCCTGGATATTTTATTTGCTAGTGCCTTAAACTTCATAGTGCCTAAAACTTCATAGTACCTTTAACTTACTTAACTATCTCACGGAAAATGCGCAAAATCTACTGCGTGTATTAGCGTTAATCTACTGGAATTTTGTAGGAAAAATGGTCTCGAATGAAAACGAAAGCTGTACTTTGGAAACAAGCAGAAAATAACAGAGAGGAATAAACTTTTGTTTGAACTGGGGCTGCATCTAAAAAGATGTGTCATCTAATCAAATCTCCATTAAATATAGAGAAGATGAAGAAAGTAAAGAAGCATGCTCTAACGGAGACGGACCAAAAAGAAAACACCTTGGATGCTTCGATTTCTAGTACCTCAAACTTCTTAGTACCTTTTAACCTTCCTGTATTGCTTCGGCAAACAAGAAGATTAGTTTTGGGTTCATCTATATTGCGATTATGGAAGAGATATTTTCTTAGGGATATACGACCATTGTGTTTTGGCAATGAGTTGGAACATGAGCTGCATCGAACAAGATGTGTCAATCACTCCTCGATAAAATGTGCATTATCTATAAAGAAGATAAAGAAAGTCGAGAAGCATGTTCTCCGGATGACGGTCCCAGCAAACAATTTTGGATGTTTTATTTCCTAGTGCCTCAAACTTCCTAGTTTCCAAACCTTCCTGGCTTCCAAAACTTCCTAGTACCGCAAAAATTTTAGTAGCTCAAATATCCTGGATTGTTCCACAGCAAATTTAAGGATTATTTTTGCCTTCACCAACTGAGATTCTGTAAGAATATATTGCCTAAAAAAAAAGAGCATTTTGTGACAGAAACAAGTTTGAACTGGGCTTCAGCTAAAAAGAAATATTTATTCTAGTTCTCAATACAATCTCCATCATCTATAGAGAAGATGAAGAAAGCCAAGAAGCATGTTCTCACGAAGATGGTCCCATAGAACATCTTCCTTAATCCAGTTGCGTCAGAGTCGGTCTCCAATTCCAGGAAAGGTTCTCGTGGCGATTCCCAAATTCCATTCTTATTTCTTAGTGACCGTCCTCTATTAATGATGAATCATTCCTTGCTATCGTGTCACCGCAAGAAATTTCGCGTGAGTTACCGATTCGGTTTGCACTTCCCGAAGGGGAACCATTTATCACGCACGGCAGATCCTTCGGATGCCTCAAACTTAAAACAAAAGCCATGAGAATTTTTGAGGAGGGTGCCCCCGCGACCGATAAAGGGGGAAGGGAGAGCGCGCAGAGGTTTCCTGCGAGAGGAGAAGGGTAACCAGGAGGTGCCCATAACGCAGAGATTTTACGCGCCGGCGCCGCCGCCCCCCGCGGCCACAGACACAGCAACCATAATACCGGTCGAACTCTGGAGAGTCTAGAAAGATCGCTGAGTTGAGAGGCAAAAGAAGAAGAAGAAGAAAAAGAGCCTTTCCACAGGAAGAAAGAGAAAATGCAACAACCAAAAGCCAGCCTATCTCTCAAGTCTATCACTGGCGCCTCGTGAGGTCCCACTGGGTTCCCCGAGGATCCTCTCTCTGGCTGAACTTCTGCTCCTGTGGATAATGAGGGTGGTCTCCTCAAATTGAATTGATCCAATTCATCATAATACGATATTCCTATGGGGTGATATCTAATTTGATTTATTGCTAAATCGAGTATTTATAATGGTAAGAGAAAGATTGGAACTATACCTGATTTCTCAATATTATTGACTAATTAGTTACAACTATACTATACTATACTATATTATCCTACTGGAAGACTATTTGAATCATCTTACAGCTTTCCTTGTTCATTCGGTTACTTTGTTTCCACAAAAAATTCCATCCAATTGTTGTACAATAGATACAGCCTTTCAAAAATAAATTTTATATGATGAAAAATGCATGATTTTCCAAAACGATCATGATATTATAAATTCTTGAACAAAATTGCACAATAAAAAATTGTACTTCATACTTTTAGTAAGGATTTTGTGTTAATTACACCAATATATTTAGCTCCACCTGTGCGACAAAGATGAATTAAGTTTTCAGAAATAAAATATAAGAAAAAGTTCAAACTATAAAAGGTATTCAAAGTTTCTAGAAAACAGCCCTGGAGTATATAGTAGTATATGTATAGTACAATATATAGTACCGTGCGGTTAAAATTAACATTTTACGTTCATTGCCCTACTAGATTTCTATTCTTCATGACGAAATATACGAAAATGTGAAAACTATCACAGATATTATGAATTCCGAAAAAATGGAATAAGTGGATATTCGCACACCTAGAGTCAAGTTTTACATCAATCGAATTAATACACTAGGCTATAGCTATTTGCAAATGAAGGCTCAATTTTTCCAAATACATAAAAACGCTAATACTGATACTAAGGTTATTCAAACCAAGCAGAAAAAGATGTATTGTAATAAAGGTGTCGTTAATTCCTTAAAAAGGTACAAGAAAAAGTTGGTGTTAATCAGTTCGATAGTTTTGTCTGCGGTCATTAACAAATCCGTCCATTATACAAGATTTTTCCACCTTAGTTTATAGATCGAAAAATACATAGTTTTTACTTCAGCATGCCTAAGTCATCAAAAATTTGATATGGTTTTTCATTTCATAGCTTTTGGAAAAATTCCATCAGAATTTGTTCACAATATTTGTAGTTCTATTCAAAGAAATCTTTCCTGTGTTTCGGAAATATTGGTTCCAACGAATTCACCTGTAAATAAAGATCTATTTTGATTGTATCAGCGTCTCCTCCGAAACACGGGGCAATGTGGGAGTTGTTGATATATGTTGCTGTTGATATTGAGGAGGAGCAAAATACAATTCAGCCTGATACTTATAAGAATTAAAAATATGAAAATAAAACAATTCAAAATGACAATTCTAGACCCTAGGGAGAAAACGAAAATTTATACGCTATTGGAATAATTAATACCAACCAAGAACTTGAAGAAGGCTCCGTTGATTTTGAATAAGATAGGAAATTATTTCAAACTTGAAAATTACAAGGGCTTCTTCCGCGATATATAAACTTCTTTCTCCTTTTGACATTATTCCGACATTTTATGAGATTGGTACTTACCGATAAGAATAGCCATCGCAATCGCGTGACTTGGAAGATTACATTATTAAATGAATATGCTTCACATGTGTACTCACCTGGAACAAAAAAACAGATTTCATATAGATTCTGGGAAAAGGGTACAATTATTTATGCAATTAAGGATAATAAAACAAAAATGGGAACTAAATGCGCGAACTGGCCTAAGGTGTACAGTGTACATACTAAATCAATTGGCGATTCGGCGGGTGATTTCAAATTCCCGGCCATTTCCCGGTTCTTCTCGGTCAAGTTTTTCAATTTTCCCGTTCAACTTGAAGCAAAATATTTATATTTGTCGCAAAACCCCAACCTTCTTTTATTCATGACGTTCATTCCAAACATCCTTTAACACAACAGATCAAAGAATGCAAAATAAATCAATTTTGAAAGGATGCTCGAATTTTTAACAACAAAAAATAACTTTTTTACATAAATTGGAACACTTGAACTTGCAATCATAAAAATCAATTTACAATAACAAAAAAAAAACGATTTCCTACCAAATGGTTCATATTCCAATGAAGAAGATGAATTTTTAAATAGAAAGGTAAATTTTTAACTGGAGAACTTCAATTTTTCAACCATGGAGGTGAATATTCAAACTAGAAGATTCATTTTCAGATAAAAATAATAATTTTCTCAGACAATAAACAATATGTTTCAACAAAATTGTCGAATTTCGAATCCAAAACATAATTATTTACCACCAAAAATGAAACAGTAACATTTTTAGTCTAAATCACCAATTCCAAACAAAGCATAAGAGTTTTATACTAAAACAAAGAATATTCAACTGAAGGAGGTTATTTTTCAAATAGATGAATTACGATATACTGAAAAAGATAAATACACAACAAAAATTTAAATTATCAAGTTTTAAATTAAAAAAAGGGATTTTTAACTAAGCAAATGAATTTTTAACTAAAACTACGAAATTTCCAATTGGAATAAGTTCAATTTTCAGTAACAAAAATTAGATACTTATAAAAAAAAACGAACTTTCAATAAACGAAATAGACGTACTTTCAAAAAAATTATTTCACTTTTACACAAAGTGATGAAGAGTCAAATGAAATTGTAGATGCTACACTCAAGTAGTTGAATTTTAAACCAGAAAGATGAATTTTCAACTGAACTGATGAACATTTAAGTAGAATAGTTCAATTCTTGACAAAAAATTAATTTTCATGACTAAAATGAAAAATGCTTAAGTTTTTACTTGAATTGTTAACCGCAAAGAAGAACAAAATGTGTAAAGTTTCAACGAAATAATTGAATTTTCAATTCAAACAGACAAATTTTCACTCAATTGTCGAATTTTGAACTAAATAGAAAAGATCAATTTTCCACTAGAAATGTAACAGTTAAATTTTCAGTTGAAGAAATTGACTTTCAACGAAACTGATGAATTTTCAGGTATAATGATGAATCTTCACGGGGATAGATGTATTTTGAGCAAAAAGATACTTTTTTGACCATGAAGATTAATTTTCGACAAAAAAGGCAAATTTTCCTCGATGTTCATAATTTCTCAAGGGAAAGGTTGATTTTCATATTCAAAAATCATCATATCAATGTCAATTATCAAATTTGAGTCAGCTAAAAAAATCTCATAGAGCAACGAATTTGCAAAACCTTTTTCTTATAATGGAAAAAAATAAAACTTCTTCCTCTCATGACGTGAAGATATATTTAAATATTTTGAGAATCAGAATAAAAGAGCGTTACATTCCTTAAATCAAATGATAAGATCTCTTTTTGAATCACAAAAAGAAAGCGGTCATTTCTCGTATGTTTTCGGTAGAATTTTTCATAGTCTAGGTTGGGTCAGGTAAATTCCCGGTTTTTAATTATATTCTCGGTTTTTCCCCGGTCAATAGAATTCCCGATATTTCACCGTTTCCCGGTCAAGTCCTCACCCAGTAAATCAACAAACTGCATAACAAATTCATAATCGCATATAATCGCGAGGCCTTTTAATGGAGTTTGGTCATTTTAATGAATTTTTCGTCAAATTCAATTGCACTATGAACGATTGATCTCTCTTTTCAAAATTGACATATTCTGAATGTTACACCTCAGAATCTGTTGGTTTAACAAATTTAGAAACGTATATATTATGTCTATTTTGGGGTCAGCTCATGAGGGAAATTGGAAATATTCCCACGGAATAACATAACCTAATTTTCAAAAATTTTGTTAACAAATGGCTCTTTTCGAGAACAAATCATCACGCCGTAGTTCACCAACTAATATGATGCTAAACATAGCGTAGTGGATCAATAAAAGCGTCGAAACAAGGAACCAAATTTTGCGCCCATTCATGATATCCTAGACGTTGTTGCATTCTAGAGAAATACAATTTGAAATAATTGATAGAATTATGAACAAGACTGACACTATGTATACTCATCGGGTGAATACAGAGGGTGAAAAAAGGGAAAAGATTAGCCCGCGGCTGGAGGCGCGACGTGCGCTGAGTTATGGCGCAGCTTAATTATACAAAACATTCAATTATGCCTCCCCCACGCCTCCCCAAAGATACACATGCCCACTGCAAGTCCAATGCGCGCGACCTATGCCTGTGTTTAATATCCACACACGCCAATAATACATGAGAGTATAAATTACACGTTAGCGCTCAAAAATCAAAGATATTCTACATTCATGTCCATAAATTTTCCAACTGTTTTTATGACTCATTGTGCAACAAATTCATGCACTGGCCCAAAGAAAGTTGTATGCGCAGAGATTTTACTTCACTGAAATCTTTGTTCTTACTGTTATAGTTTTTTTGATGCAGAAATTCACCACTGAATGTGAGAAAAAAAATTCAGAATTTCAACCTCAGTTCTTGTTTACTACGTGGATGTATATAATATCCAGTTATTATTTATTTTTCTATAATAAAACAGATAGCACTTTTTTGCAACACCTGCATCAAAATTTGAGTTTTTACGCCAGTTTTCCGTAAACAAAATGAACCACTTGCGACCAATGACGTAAGTTTTTGTTTAGCAGGCCAGAAGAACGTTTACCATGGTGATGCAGGAGCAGAACTGATTTTGGCGTGTTAAAAATGGTATATTCAATAGAATTTATAAACTTTTACTGACTTTCCGCATTCTTCATTTCAATTAAATTCGTTTCTAGCATATTCGAACCAAGCAAAATTTTGCTACACAGTCTGCTTTTCATTCGGTTTATAACTCAATACAACCTTCCTTTCTTTTAATTAATTAAACATTACCATACTATCATAACCTGTTATCACATTTCGTTCTATACAAAATATAAACCAGTTCCACGGAAAGAATAAAAAAATAAAAAGTTTAGGCTGCCGCCGAAAATATAAGTTTCGTCACCGCATGTTAAGAGGATCGTGGGTGTTTCAAATATTTTTAAAAATTTATTACTTCCTCTCCTTTCATTTCGTCACTACCAATGTTATCAATGGATGCCAGCAAGGCGGTAAAAAAATGTACACTTCACGGAGAAAAATGGATGTAAACCTCAGTTGAAACCCAGATATTGAAGAATCGGATACAGTTTCACTACCTGAGATAATGAACTAAAATATCCAGATATTTATCTAAAGTTGCTATGGTCATTCATGAAAGATGTTAGTTTTTCCCTCCACCAGCCTTAAAATCTTCAATACCCCAAATGACATTTTGCAACATAATGAAAACTCGGTGTTCTTTCCAATCAAATCGGTTTTCGGTGCCACTCAGGAATAATATAGCCATTATCAATTTTTAGTAAACTCAAATAGAAAATATAATCTAACTTCAATTCTTGTTGCAGCAATAGTTTTGTATCCTTCTAATTCTGACATATTTATAGGTGAGAACGTGATAATAATAACAAAAGATTTATGTCATATTCAATGCCATTTTGTATCATATGCGACCTTTATGAAAAATTGTGATATAAACTGTTCCCGGTCAATTTGGAAAATATCAGACTACTAAATATTTCCAAATGATTCTAAGAATTGAATCCTAATTTGGAACAGAGGATTTAGTAAATGATTTAGTTAATAATTAAGTATAATTAATGAGTCATATATTAGATTACCCTTATAAAAAAAAGCGCGCGATGCATCGTTGCAAGACAATGCAATAATAAATTCTTAACGAAAATTCCCTCTCTTAATGCCTAAAAATTATCATTCTGCACCTTGTCTAAATGTAAAAATTATAATTTTTCACGAAAACTTACTGCTCCAAAGTACAAATTATAATTCCTCATGGGAATTCCCTTTCCGTAAGTCCAGATTAGAATTATGTACGGGAATTCCCTGTTTCGAATTGTAATCACATTTATTTTCAAACATTCCCTGTTTCAAGTCAAAATGATAACCTTTGGCGGACATACCCTGTCCTGATTATCTGAATTATCCCTACTTAAAATCTCTGTCCTAAACTCATAATTACAATTCTTCACTAAAATATCCTGCTCCACCTCAGAATTAAAATATTTTAATAAATTCATCGTTAAAATTTGAAATGAGAGTGACAAAATATACGGAACCACTTTCAGTCCGCACATTAGTTCCGGTTTTTTACCAATAAAAGAAATTCAGCGTCATTTCCAGTTTTTCCCGAATACCCAGTTAGGTAGCATCATAATTACTAATAATAAAAGTGTCGACTGACTTAGTGAAAGTGACATTTTTTCTCTAAAAAAAAAAAAAAAACCGTTCGAAATGACGAATATTTGGTTGCATAGCAAATGAGGAACAGATTCATAGGGGAGTGGATGTCAGGGAGCTGAGGCCAAAGTAAGGAAAAGAAACCCATTAAAAAATAAAAACCGGTAAGGTAGGCCGTAGGATAACCATTTACATCGCGTGTGGCAGTGAAGAGTGTGTAAAACGGAGTCGAAAAGTGCATTATCCTCCCACCAAGGAGTCTAACAACCGGATAATCGTTCTCGAGTGATTATGGCCAAGTCTGCGCTCTTGCGGCATATACTGAAATCCAACAAAACAGGCCCCGTTAACACGGTTCTGCACTAAACTTAACGCCAATCTCTTGTCATGTCATTTCTTTTCGTTATGGAACAGATTTTAAGAGGATTTGATCACAACATTATTGAAGTTCCTGATTTTTATGCAAATTTAGTTTCTTATGGTGCTCTTAATACATGCTATAATGACAATCAGTTATAATCATTTTTAATAATCTTTGGAACATTTATTAACTTCGTTCAGACTGGAACTCCTCTGATCCTGCTCACTTTTCGCGCATTTTTTGTCTTGTGATTTCTTACATCATGTGAGACTGTGACAATTTATTCTCATACGTCAGTTTGGCAAAAAATTGTCTTTCCAATTGAAGCGATCTGAGTTTGTTCCCCTTCTTTGGAAATGCTTGAGTTTGGATATGATTACTGATTCTCATAATGTTAAACATGTTACACAAATTTCCAACTGAAATTGTCAGAAACATTTTGAGTTAGCTAAAATAGAGTAAGAAAATTATTGTCGATGGGCATTGGTACGAAAGGTACTCGTAATTCAGATGTTTAATGAAAATTTGAGGCGTTTTTGACAATCCTCTTTGTTTTGAACTAAATTTTCATGCAAAGAATTCAAATGTAACATACTGCAACTTTGGAGGAAGTAATCGTAAGCAATTACTCCAAAGCACTTCTCCATTCAATATTATTTATACAAGTACAATAGTTCTTTTTTTATGTTCGAAATTACGCGCCCTGACATCGCGAGTCAAAGAATGTTAAGTCAGCGAAAAAAAAAGTTAGCCTTGATCTCCTTGACTGGTTGCCAAACAAAGCATACCATTAACATTATTATATGCTAAAATGCTTAAAATTTTAATAGAATGAAATGTTTATTGCGTTTTTCGTCGAGAAATTTGGAAAAAAGTTAATAATAATAATTAGATACATCACACTATGATCCTTGACCTAGCTATAAGCCACCAGTCTGAATTATATCAGTGATGAAGTTTATTTCTTTGTCAAGTAAATATTTTCGTAAACATATATTAATATAAGAGGCCAAACTCGAATACAATTGTATATTCTAGCTCCAATCAATCGGGCAGATGAAAAAATCCTATTTCGGAATAATTTGCACATAAATTGGCTCCTTTCAATAGTGAACCTAATACAGAGAATCACCCATATATCTATGCTAATTTATCGTGCTGAATTTCGAGCTCTTAAAATAATTTGAAACCTATGAATAGGGCGTCGGGCAACGCTCAGGTCGACTTTGTTTGAGATAAACTTAAAAGTACGTATTCATTACAGATGTTCTAAGTGGGCATTTAAATAGCGATATTTCAGGGAGTAGCCGTAAGGCCAACAACCTGTCAGAAGATCATACCCTTGTCAAAATAATCGCTAAATTATGGGATACACAGTGCCCTAACTGCGTGCTTCCCTTTCGAGTTCAAAACCATTCTTGTTTCCTGCCTATCTGCATCTTCATCTCTCTTTTTTAGGATGCTGTGCACACTATTTGTAAAAATTTCAACGAAAGAAATCCTGTCGAAAATCGACACAATATCTCAATAAATTTTCTATTTCTTGGGTTTGGGAGTCTTTATATAACACTTGTAAAAATATTATAATAAAAAAAAATATTTTGGAGCGAAACGGTATGAGATAGGGAAAAGAACATTCAGAAACAAAATTGTTTGCTTTAGAAAGATCTAAATATTGTATAATAACTATTAGACGATAAGACACGTAGTTTTTGTTTTATTCTCAGGAAAAAATATTGAAAATTAAAAATCCATTCTGTGCCCAAAGTGTGAGAGATAGAAAAAAAATTGTCGAAAATGAAATTGTTCATTTTAAAAAAAAATCTACAAATTTGTTCTTATTAATAATTTTTTTTGCAGGACGTGCATTCTTTGTTTTAATAGAAAAAATTATATTGAAGATAAAGATAAATGCGTTTTGCAGCTAAACTGTACGAAACAATAGAAAATGCACAATAAAAATTGTTCACTTCAAAAAGATCTACATTTTTTCCCCTTACTGTTTTCTCAAGAGAAGCATAGTTTTTGTTTTATTCGTAAAAACAACATTTCAAATAAAAAAATCAAGTTTCCAAGGAAACTATACGAGAAACGAAAAAAAAAAAAAAGTTGAAATGAAAAATAGTTCATTTTGAAAATATCAATATATTGTGATATTTATAAAAACAAGATGATTAAAATACATTTGTTCCAATATTAATGTGTAATCATAAAAAATAAATATTTTGCTTTGTTTTGAATCATCTGAACAGGCAGTCCTGGATCGACGTATATGACGTATTAGACGTTTTGGACAATTTTTATGAATCGAGTGCGAAACATGAGACACGCGATGAGAATGTATTCGTGAAATCCGAAGGAACTTCAACAAAAAGGAATTGGAAATCATCAAATTACAGCAGCGGACGTGTTGCTTTTCAGTTTCAGAAGACCTATATACACAAATGTAGGGGAGTACAAACACCGACCGCATAGCGCGTCGTAAATACATGAACGAGCGCGAAGCGCGAGATTCTACAATCATACGTCCTAGGCGCGCTGGAGCTTGCAAAGCGTGTGCACGGCGTGCGATGAGAATGTGCCCGCACGGCGGACAGATTTTCAAATGAAAATAAATAATCCCAAAAATTGAATACGTACATTGAAGTTTTGAAAAATGCTTGAAGATATGATTAATCAGAACTGTCGACTTTGTAATGAACTATCCAATTTAAACTTTCTGCCCTACAGCTATGAAAAATCAATTCAGCAATGTTATTCTGGAATGCGAAATTCTAATTAAATATGAAGAGTTTATGGCAGGAGGAAATGAACAACGAAGGAATCAAAATTTGATATGGTTTG
This sequence comes from Neuroterus valhalla, assembly GCA_011762715.2. Classification (NCBI taxonomy): domain Eukaryota; kingdom Metazoa; phylum Arthropoda; class Insecta; order Hymenoptera; family Cynipidae; genus Neuroterus; species Neuroterus valhalla. The sequence goes on along the minus strand of WSXT02173248.1, from coordinate 9,920 downwards.
GCATTTCATGGCTTTGTGCACAATTCCACCAAGATTTGTTCACAATATCTGTAGTTCTGTTTAATGACATCTTTTGTGTTTTTCGGAGACTTTGGTGTCAACGAATACACCTGTAAATAAAGATCTATTTTAATTTTATGAGTGCCTCCTCCGAAACACGGGGCAACGTGGGAGTACTACACGTTGATTTTCAGGAGGGGGCACGAAATACAATTGAGCTTGATAATTATAAGAATTGTATATATAAGAATTGAAAATATGAAAATCAAAAAAATTTTAATAAAAATTGTAGTCCCTAGGGAGAAAACAAAAATTTTCTTTATAACATTCTTAGTTCCATCGAGAAAACAGATTCGCTCTATCCATTTTTGTAACTTGTACTATCAGCGGCGGTAAGCTTCAGCAGATCTTGATCCATTATTAAATATTTTTACTTTACAATGGAATGAGAGAATCTTGGGTTAATTATCAATATCGTACTACAGGGTCGACTTTGTACTTGAAACTTGAGTATACATATTATGAGCATTGTTAAGCTACCTCTTGTGACGTTTCTAGACTAATGAATGCCGACTAAGATATATAGAACCCCCAGAGAAAGCTTCATTGATTTTGAATAGGATAGGAAATTAATTGAACTTGAAAATTACGAGAGCTTCTTCCGCGAAATAGAAACTTATTTCTCATGCAAACGTGTGACTTGAAAGATTATATTATAAAATGAATTTTACTCATTGAATTCAAAATCGATAAAGAGGTTGAAAAATCGAATACATATATTGAAGTTTTGTAAAATATTTCGAGATAAAATTAATCACAACTCTCGAATTTGTAATGAACTATCCAATTTAAACTTTCTGCCCTACAGCTATGAAAAATCAATTTATCAATATTGTTCTGGAATGCGAAATTCGAATTGAACTTGAAGAGTTTAAGGCAGAAGGAAATGAAGGAACGAAGAAATAAACTATCAAATAACTCGCAGCGGGCGGATGCTTTAATTACTGGTTATATGCATGGTAAGCACGTTCGAGGAGCAGATCATTACAGTATTCCTTATACGCATGTTAAGTGCATACTGCATACTTATCGCAAAATGCGTGTATTGATATACAAATATAAATGCTCAGAGACCGTGCGCGCACTTGTAGCAGAGTGCTCTAATTGACTTAAGATAAAAGTCGAAGAAGCAAGTCAATTTACTTTTCTCGATCTCAGTTTAATCAGCACCTAAAAATTTAAGTGAACACAAAAATTTGAGTAAATTTTTCTAATATGAAACGAAATATTTGTAGATTTGAGGGCGCCTAAGGCGCGCGTCTATTGGATCTCACATTTCGCGCTAGGACATTTATTTCTTGCATTCAGAATAACTTTTCTACTGTTCATTTCAATAGTTATGCAGATTCAAAAGTAAATTAAGCAACCCCATCTCTTTTAGATCCCAGTTCATTGACGCATCTTTATATTGAATTTATCGTGCGTGCCGATTCACGTGTAATCTCCATTTTCTTCTTTTTTATTTTTGAATTTCAAAAATGCTATAAGATCCGATGGAAATCCAGGATGTGAAATTGCGGACGATTCTAATACTTTCATCATCGTAAATGATGAGAATGTAAAAAAGTCTGATTGAGAATGCACATTGTGCATTAAAAATCCAATAAAGAAGACATATAAAAATAAATACACCAAATACAAGTATTTTCAATTAAAGTCAGATTTTTCGAACAGCGTGGACCTGACTGGGAAAGTCATAGAATGCTGAAACTGGACATACGCAGCAACCTTGTTGAAGAAAAAGAGAATTAACATCTCTCATTTTATCATATTATTACCATACATTATTAATTTCATGTATGCATAAAATGTTCTCTAAATACACGCAAGATTATGTTCGCTGGAATCTATTTGTGAATACTTTTATGATAATATACTATCCACTTTTCCTATTTTGAATTACAGCAGGAGCATAATCGTAAACATTAATCAGAACCATTCGACGCTTCCTTCCTTTTTCGAAAACTATAAAATCAAGCATTTTGATATCAAGTATCACACCTTGCATAGAAGAAATGATTTGCATGTTAAGTGTTGCCGACGGAGCGAATTTGTGAACGCAAAAAGGCTGCATTAACATAGACTTTAAGTCCGAGATGTACAAAGATTGTCCGGTTACAGCCGTGTTGAGTTTACTTAATATGAGTCTCCGATCAGATGCTATCTTTCTCACGATTCTCGCGCTAGTCGCGATACATTCATTAATATTAATTAATTCACCACCGCGAATGAGTGTTGCTTAGCAATTCTTAAAAATGTTTCCAGCACTGCCGTCTGCACGCGAGTTTGATCAATCACCAAACGTCATGAAACATGGAAAATTGTTTGCCAATTGAGTTTTACTACACTCATCTAATTGAGCAGAAACACATCTTTCATCATCAATTAGATATACTTAAATACAGTTACTTCTGAACAAATGATTCATGAATGGACGTTTTTTACATTGACACTGGAACTATTAGTTTTTTCACACGGAGAAAACTATAAGGTTGTAGGATCCATGAATGTGGTTGCCACAACCACAAAAAATAGTAAAATATGGTCCAACTATAACTGTGGTTCCCACAACTACACAGCTGTTTGTGTGAGAGTCTAGTTATAAGGACTACACTGTGTGGCTGCTGCAAGTATGTACTCTGATTACCACAACCTCAGTATATGTTGCTACAACCAAACACTGTGGTTGCCACAACTACACTGCGTGGTTTCCTCAGCTGTGCACTGTGGTTGTCACAACCACACCATTCAGCTGCCGTAGCTATGCAGTGCGATAGTCACAACTACACTACGTGGTCGCTATGCTACAACTACGCAATAAACATATTTTTACTAGGCTGTGGTTCAGGAAAAAAATATCAGCATTGATGGTTAATAAGTTTTTATTTATAAGCCAAAAAAAGAAATTCTGCGACTTTGAATTCGGAATTTACCGCTAATGTTTTGAAAATGGAATTGCAATATCAAGTTTTTTTCACTTTTGATGTATAAACACTTTAAATTTGTCTGCTAGTTACGTTCTCACTAATATTCTCTTTATCGTTAATGTTCTCGAGAACATTTACCATCACTCTTAATGCCTCAGACTGGTTAAACACTTCCGTGTCTCAAGCACTAGTACTCTCGAAGTACACTAACAACAATATGATGCCGTCGGCTGCTTGATGGATGACGCTACGCTACGTGACGTGCTTTGGCGCGCGCCAATCTGCGCAACTGTGCGCAAACAATCAGAAATAGTTGAGATGCAAACACTGTGCTTGTGAGACATCCACACACTGTGGTTCTGGCAACCACAAGCCTGTAGCTACAAGATTGTAGTTGTGACAGCCATATCATGAGTTGATCCAACTACACGCAAGAGAAGCAGCACAAATTCAGTATGGCTGGGCTACAAATGGCGTGGTTATTGGAGCTACAACATACAACTACAAACATGTGGTTGTGGCAACTATATCATTTGGATCTGAGAACTTGAATAAAATATGTCCCAACAAGACTTGTGGAAAATGCAACCGACTTGATCGCGTGTAGCTGAAATCTGGAGTGACTAATAGTTTTGTCTAAGACTACAATTGAGGAGAAACTGTTGTGAGAAATGAAATTGAAAAAACAGGTATCAGAATAAAAACAGAAAGTATCGCTTTTTGCCTGGGTACTGTAGAAATGGACAAGAAAAGCTACTAAGCGCCTGCTCGTTTGCGGACGTAAAAAGCTACTTTGCGCATCCCTTGCAGGCACGATAAGGCATTTTTGCGCAGATTAGACACAAAAGGATTTTTTGAAACCGTTCCACACTGATTTGAAGTAATTATGAGTTTAGGTTAGTAGGCAATCATTGTTATATAAATAACCGGTAAAGTAGAACTTCACTTTCCATGATAAGTAATATGTGTAATAAATCTTCTTCAAGAATTAGAACAAGAAGAATCAGCATAATTCCGGATGTTACTGCCGACAAGAAGTATGAATATATTGCTGCGTGTGGGAATTCAAGTCATCGGTATACTTCACATTCACTTATCTTATGTGGGCTTGAGTAGTGTTTCTGGTCCTTATAATAGGCGTGACCATTGATTATCGCTTTTGAAACGGGTGATGATGAATATCGTAGGCAATTGTCTCGTGCCACGTCGACCTGTCGACAGGTGCAGGTAGAAGAGGTGGTTACGGCGAATGCGATACGTCGTCTTGGCTATTATCCATAATATCCATGGCGAAAGATCGAAAGAGTTAACAGGATGAAAAAAATGAAGAAAAAGTATCGAGCAGGGCCGTCTTTCTCTTCTCGTTCCTGAGGATTTGCTCTTTCACACTTGGGGATTCAAATTTTCGGAAAGTAAATATGTTTTCTTTGTAATCTACCTTTTTTTAATATCTCATTTCAATCTCTAATTTAATTCTTATTTCTATAAGGATTAAAATGGAATCTAGTTTCTAATGAAATTTTTCATGCAACAAGATGTGGAAAAGGAAAGGATTTAGCGAGAACTAATAAGTTGCACACATCCAAATTATGATGGAAAACAAATATGATGTTATCCGATCATTATTCCTGTCTTAAAGCTTGTTATATCTTGATAGGTTCCTCTGGTTCAGATGGTATTACCACTGAAATGCTCAAGGTCTTTGGCGAATGCTTGTTTGTGTGCCTTAGTGAATTTATGAATACGTGTGCTGTGAACGGTGGAGTTCCAAGTTATTGGAGGAAGGCGATTACCGTCTTAGTCTACGATGGAAAAGGTAATAAAGACGAAGTTTTGGTGCTTCTGTTGATCCAGAAGAAGCTTTCGACAAGGTGGATAGAGCTAAGCTTTGGGAAGTCTTGAAAGAGTATGAGGTAAATGGTTGGCTTCTAAAAAGCAATCGAAACAATATATATGAGAAGTCAAGCGAATCAAAAAGTAAATAGAGAACTAAGTGATGAGTTTGATATTAGGCAAAGCGCTACGCGAGGATGCGTTACGATCTCATGCATGTTCCAAATATACTTGGACAAAATGTTTGAGAAGAGCTCTCTTCGACGGAAGAGGTGTTGATCTAGGGTCAGTAAAAGTGCGTGGACTTGCACTTGCAGATTCTTGGATAGTTATAAAAGTCAGGTGAGGATTTGCAGAAGATGATGACTGGATACCAGCATGAAGAATATAGAACTAAAGATGAACGTCAATTAAACTAAAGTCATTGTATTGAAGGGAGGTTAAGGAAAACAGCATGACTAATTGCCTGAAATGATGAGAGGATAGAAAAGGCTGCTGATGATTTCGTGTAAATGAGGATAGAAAGATTATTCATCGAAAGTATACGAGCTATTACTAGAAGTAGAAATGTGACAAATAAGGCTGAGATTGCGATTTATAATTATGTGCAGAACATGTGCTGTAAAATTCTATAGACAAAACAATTGATGAATAAGTTCTTAAAGAATGTGGGATAGAAGCAACATTGTTTGACAAGAGTATTAGAAATTCGCTGAGATGCCTTGGTCATGTTGGGAGAATAAATGAAGAACGATTAACGAAGCAAGTTTATCTAGGTAGGGTGAATGGTAGCGTACCCAGAGGCAGACCAGAGAAGGAATGGTTGAAATGAAGAGCTTGCATGAAGACGTGTATGGATGTGAAGGGTGAAAAATGTGTATGCAAGGATAGGGATGTGTGGAAGACAATTGTTCAAAAGAAGAAGAGAGACGCCTAAAACTTTTGATTCATAAAAAACATAATAATCTGGGAAGATTGATTCTCAAATAACCTATAATATATGACTATAGAAAATGAATTGAAAAAAAGTAGTGGTGTTTCAAGAGAATGTGACGGCCCTGCTGGTGAAGACGCGTGGAGAAGAGGACCTAAACTGGATATGGATTCATAGGCGTGGTCGAGGTGTCTCGAATCGACTCCGGCCAGCGTGTGTGACGGATGGCGCCCACCTGTGGATTCATTCACTAATCTCCTCGCTAAGCAAACAGTCGGAGCGCACCCCGTCATTATCGCTGACGGTGTAAGTAGCGTTTGTTCCCTCCTTGCATCGATATTTATTGTGCCCCTACGCTGCGCTGTCGACGCTTCGTGTTCCGCTTCTTTACTTTTTTCTTCTTTTCGCCAACAATTAAATGCCCGGCTTGGTCTATTTTCGCGTCACCATTTTGCCGCATTGGTTCTCGATTTCCGACCCCTTGTTACTTCAAGTATTCTTGACTTCAACAGACACTCTAATTATCCCGTGCTCTACCAACCTGCTCTGCCAGATGGAGTGCACTTAATATTTTTTCACGTGAAAAAATGTAGGTGGTAGGTCCTAGATTTTAAAATGAGTTGCTCCTACCGTATTAGTAGATAAATTTTTTTGGTCCAAACACCTGCTGCGTTTGGACACCCGATGCAGCTAAAAATTTTTATTTTTAAGTGAGAGTATAGTCAATTTTGATCTAGGATCTCCGTCGTTTAAAACAATGCGATATTCGCAGATATGCTTATCACACATTCCTTAGGAACAATATAAGCTAGAATGAATATTCACTTAAGTATAATAGTTTATTGTGCACGATGGTAGAAAAGACTACGCTGATATGGTACACGATATTTATGTAATTGGAGTACAGTTTTTGAGCTTTCTCGTTATTTCACGTGTCAAGTTTAAGGATAGTTCAAATGGACAAGTACCACGCAAAACAATTGTGAGGACGGTGCGCGTGGGGACGGAGTACCGGACGCGCAAGCGCATACTTCGTCACACTGCACTTGGCGGCCTAGGCCGGTAAAGTATCCCACTAAAAACCTTTTGTATGATTCTTGAAGTTTATAAGAGATATTTTGAGAACCCCTAGAGCTACAAAATATGAGGTATGCTCTGGAACAGTAAAACAACATGTTTACAACCATCTACAGTATAAAAACCAAACCTGTGGCGGATACATGAGAATAATAATTATTATGGTATGAAAACAGAAGTTTGGAATTTCTCAATGGCACGCGCATGAAATTAAAAAATAAACAGAAAAGAGCGAAATTGAAAAGGAGTGTCTCGAAAATTGAAAAGGGGGTAGAGTGAAATGGCAGGGGGCGTCCACAGCAAATCTACATCAGCTCGCGGCTCAACTTTATGCTCTCCTTTTTTATGCAATGCATACATGTATGATATTGACTTGATGTATTGCTGATGACGTTATAATAATGCAACTATAATTACCCCACGATCGTGCTCGTACCCATCAGATTGGCTATAAGTACAGGCATTAAAAATGCGGCAATATTTTTCAATTGCTCATTCGTTCCTGTCTGTTTACAATCTCGTGATCGCACTCATTAAACCTGGACCGCATATTTTCTCCCCATGATGCTGATGAAATAATTTAGCATTTTTTCTAGAATTATATTGGTTTCGCACTTGATGAACTTTTTTTAATGCTCCGGTTTTTATGCAGAAGTTAACCGAAAGGGACCCAAAGTCATATTTTACTTTTCAATTTTTGTTAGTTCAGTCAACAATCTAGTGCGATTCATTTCTGAATGGGTAATACATTGCAGCACGAAAAGCGAAGTCAAGCTTTTTCTGTTCTTCTTTCTTAGCTTTTAGATGCCTTATTCATTGTTGCACACTTTCGCTAATATCTGCTAGCCTTGATGTACATCTTCAAAAAATATAATGAAACATATGGCTCGCAAACTGCTGATAATTTGTAGAGCACGTATGTGTGCAGTGTTAAATACTATAGGAAAAATGTATGCACACAGAATTGCAAAAGACGTGAAATTAAATGGCAAGAAACAATTTGAACAGCAATAAAGGTGGATACGTGAAAAGTGAGAGAAGAGATTTATGAAATTGAATGGTGTGGTAGCTCATGGCCAAGGGGCAAAGTAAGCGTTGAGAAGGCAGTTAGTTTGGTAAACATCCATCAATTTGTGGGTAGGCCAAGGGAACTGGAGAGTAAAACCTGGAGAACAGGCTGACCAGCATGAACAGGCGGGTTCATTCCCAACAAGGCAGGGTAATCACTGCTATTAGTGCAGACATTACTCCGGTGGTCCAGCAATCTTCCTAGCACTCCATCATATCGGTACCTGAAGGCCCTCGCCTGGAGATATCGCGCCGCTAGATGCAACGCTCCCTTGCACGAATCAGCCGATAAGCGATACATTTTGAAAACACGTTAGAATCTCCACTGCATTTTTACAAATTTCCAATTTTATTTCGACAACTGATTCTCTACCTGAATGCCAGTGGTAGACGAACAATTTTAATTCCACGGTTGGTGGACTGCGAATATAACTTTTTTGCAGTACCTAGATTGAAAGGACGACATTCTGTGTCTGTAAGGTGTGAACGATGTGCCAGATTCCTCTGGTGTGGAATCAACCTGCATCACCACATCACATCCACTGTGACATTAGCGTGCGGGAATGTGGTATTCCCGCAGGCTGATTCCACAAAAAATCAGGCGTGAAATACTCGAAAAGATATTCTACTAACTCATGTGAAGTTTGTGGAACTTGACTACGGCTTTGTCTTCACATAGTGTTACGAACTTCACACTCACGGAAGGTCCACTTCTCGCACTTGTGACACAATATACTGTTTTATGGTGTACATGTGTTGAATAAAACGATCCTAGATTTATACAGTAAAAATTAATTTTGAACTTGGAAGAACTCCTTTCTGTTACACCTTAACTCAAGCCCATTTTTGGTCTTGAAGCTAGATTGAAGCCCATTTCCTGATTTAAAAGAAGAACGTCAGCCTAGTTTTGCGACTCAAAACAAGACCTGCCGTTCCTAAATCAAGATCGAGATTCTTCATTCAGAACTTTTTTCCTCTGTGGCTGTGCATGGATCATTAACGACACTACTTAGTTTCACTTGTTGAACATTTTTATAGTGACAATTTCGCCATGTCCGTAACACAATTGTTAGCATACGCTGCGTTCCTTCTTAGAATATAATTGCTTTCTAAATTTATAGGTAGCATTATCTCCGAAAAAATTGTTATTTATCTCAAATTTTAGTACTAAGTAAGGTTTTTTACAAACCTTCCTTAACGAAAAGAGCTTCGAAGTTTGTCTTCAGGTTTTCTTGAAAATAGATTAAAATTACATTATCTTGTTATAACGTGCTTCAGACAATGTAAAAACTGCTCCTTCGAAGATTTTCCCTCAAGGATTGGCCTTTCGGAAATTCGCCCGTGGACGAGACGGCCCAAGGGGGTTGGAGGGAGGCACTCGCCTCACTCTCAATCTTGGCTGACTTTCGCCAGTCAAGTATATTAAGAGCGCACCAAGCACTCAAGCAGGGATTTTGCAGATGGGCAAACGAACGAAAATCGCATCGAAGTAGTTCCGACGGCCCAGAATGTTTACGTTTCAGCTCCTGTGTAGCTTGTCCCGAAAACGTAAAAAGAAAGCCCGAAACCGGACAATACACGCAGGAGCAGTGCTATTAAAATAATTTTCGCCTCTCAAGCATTACAAATTCGCGTTTTTTCAGTCCGTGTTGCGATTGTAAAAAAGGTACTTTTTGAGACAGTACTACTGCGCATGCGCAGCCCTTTTTTCGGCTATCAGCTGCCTGAAAATGAGCTCACGTGATTCAAAATGGTGGCGCGGTAGCAAACGTAGCAAACAAGTGGCGTGTTCACAGTTGTGTGTGTGTGATGACATTTCTCTCTTTCGTTTGTATTTATTTATTTATATATATATATATATATATATATATAAGGGTGGTCCTTAATAGGGATGTTTTCGAATTTCTTTGCTCCCAGGGGCTCAAATGCTTCCAAATTGATTTTAAAAAATTCCCTGAAAATTGGAGCTCTGAATATTAACTCTTAGATAGTCCGCATTCCAATCGAAGTTTCTTATGGAA